>JAGFPH010002770.1:105540-146127 GCA_018207615.1 Philaenus spumarius
ACTCCCGTTCTGGGAGTATTTCAATACACAATGCATTGCATGCTTCGTACGCCAATTTTGAGCCTTTGTGTTATGGACGCACATGTGCGTCCGCTCTAAAATATTAGTGATTATTACGTAGAAAGTTTCAAAAATAATAAATAAAATAATTTCTACTCGGGCTATAAATATGAATAAAAGTCAGCTGATAGCATAGGAAATACGAAATGTTAAGGGTGAGGTAAACATCCACTACTTCGTTTGAAGGATGAGTCCACATTAGAAAGCGGTGTGGGAAAAGGTTTTTTTCTCCACTTACGCCCTTTCCCCTCATCCCCCGGCCCATCGCGCCAGGGCGAGGCCTATTTCCAGGATTCACGCCGACATCTGTACCTCCGTCCCACGCGCTTTGCGAGTTTGCACCCCAACCTTGCTGCCTCAGATTATGGTCTACGCTTTGCGAGCTGCAACTCGTCCTTGCGGCAAAGATTTAAGAACTGCTTCGCTTAGCTCGCAGTTTACAAACTCTACCACGGTAAAATCCCCTGCGTGTATTTGAACAGGATAAATTTACGGCTTTTTACGATTTTTTGGAAACCAGACGGGCTATAAATTCCTATAAAAGTACAAAATGTATGAACAAATCTGCTATATTTATTTTTTTTAAGGGCACTCCGAATGTCTATCTTCGACAATGTTAGCTACAATACACATAACTTAAGTTGTAATTAAGATAGACTCATATTTTTGTTTTTATTTTCTAAATTGAACCCTTTTCTAGTTCCATACACAAGAAAATAACAAAAAATATACACCTAAAAGTTATGACTTACAAAAAAACACTTTTCTTTAAATACTTTTATTATATAACTTTTTTATTTGTTGAAATATTTTAAAAAATTCCCTGTTAGGAACTAGATAGTTGTGTCATAGACATATGGTAAACATTTGGTAAAAATATCTTGGATAGTTTTCCAGATATGTGTATTATAAATAACAAAAACGTGATTTTCGGGAAATGAGCAAAACGTAAAAGCCAAAGTTTCATAAGTAGCCTACCTTTTGCTAATGGCCTCCTGGACAGTGTGTGGGGTTGTCTGGGTCTTCTTCAGCAGCATATATGTCTTCCAGCTTCCTCTTCACCAAAGTTCTTTAAAATAACTCACTGCACAATAATGAACACTATAAAAGTGTTTGTAGTACAGCGAATTCATGTGGCCTCTAAAGCCATTTATTTCCATGGTAACGCATACATTTTTTTTCGGACATATAGATAATTGTAACCATACTACGTTGTATATTTTGGAAAGGGGAAGAACAGGAGAATAAGAAATTATAAAAAACTAAAATCGATCAAAATATTGCTTTTCCCATTTGGAGTGCCCTTAAATAAAACCCCAATGACGTTGCATTCTTGTACGAAAAAAAAACTTAGCTCCAAGCATACAACTTGCTTCCGAATGTTGGATTTTTTTGCTTGCGTACTCATCCGAGCGACTTATGAGATCAATGTGTGTTAAAATTTTAACTAAATCAGGCGTATAATGCGGCGTGCTAACAAACATATGCATATTACTGGGCGTTTGAAAAGTCTGAAAACGGCTTAATATCTCAAAATGTACGAGTCTTTTGAGATAGAAATAAATTCAGTTATTCACAGACAAAAAGAACCACTTTTTGGTGAGTTTGAAATCTTTTCCTTAACTTGAATCCGACATGATGCAATGACCTTCATTTTTTGATTTTAAAGTCGTCTAGTGGTACATGATTTTTATGTAAAAATCTAGGGGAGACCCCTGCGTGCTCCGCACGCCAACCCCGTTGGAACGTTCTATATATATAATTAGGTAATATTTTCTCTATAATAAAGGTAAGGATTAATAACAACCTCAAAGCAAAGATGGTAAATAATGTGAAATATCCAAATCAAATTATTTCGTACATTTTATAACAGCAGTTATAATAAAGGTTAAAAAAATCCGCAATGCGTATTCCTTCACTTAAACAAAAACCTAACCTAAAAGTTAGAAGTGCAAATAAATAATTGCTTCAAAGGTTGAAATCAGCTGTTAATGGACATTTTTGAGCAAACAGCTGATTAGTGTATAAAAAATAAACGTATTTATTTATCATTTAGCATGGCCGTAAAATATTTAGTATAGTTAGTGTTGTTTTTCCGTATAACAATGGCGTTGTGTTTCAAAACGTGTATAAAAACACTCGTGTATTCAAATGAAACTTTGTGTCAACATTTCAAAGCAATTTTTGAAGAACTTTCGTAGATTTAAGTTTTTGAAGAAACGGACATTTACATTTTGATTTATATAGATTGGACGAAAAAACTACGATGAAATCTGTTTTTGGATATCTAAATCCGTTTTTAAGTTACCGTCTGTCAAACTTGTGAAAACGCAAAATCTTGGATCGAAGTAATAAAAGAAAAACACATCGCAAATTACTATAATTCTTTTACAACTTTAAAAGATTCCTTTTAAAATGTAATTAAAATATACTAATTGTAATTAACGTCCTAAACTTTGCTAAATAACATGATATTCATTAGGTTACGTACTTTTATAAACCATCGACAGTTCTTCACTTTTATGGTGACTACCGGTTTCGGAGTTCACTCACTCCATTAACGAGTCAAATATTAAAAGAAACAAAAAACAACTAAAACACAGACACGAAAAAGTCACATTATAAATACACACGAACACTATAACACAATTATACGAGTATGCTGGCCAGCAATCGAGTCACAACTGATAACACATGGCAAAGGATGTAAGGTCAGCCAACCCTCACTTGTTTTATACCGATGACGTCTGTTAAGTTGGGGGAACGTTTGGACTTTATTGTTTCAATTGTGTTGAACAAAACGTTATTATTATATTTCAGTTTTTCATTCAATGTGTTATGGGGTTCATATTTGAATGCGTTGTAAATATGCATTTCCTCCAAGGTTGTCATAAAGGGAGATTTTTTACACTTGTGTAGTATTTCCCTATTGGTGTCAATGTTGTCAATTTTATGGCAACTCTGAACTAAATGTTCAGCAAGCTTGGATTTTTGTGCAGAAAACGTTTTCTTGGGGATGTGTTCCGAAAATCTGATAAGATAAGAATGTGTTCCGAGATAAGATATCTAAAGATGATAAATCCTAGAGCACCTACATTAAGAGGCCTACCTAAAATACACAAAGACGGTTCACCGATAAGACCTTTAGTGAACTTTACTTCTGCCCCGTCTTACAAAGTAGCCAAAAAGTTAGACAATATTTAACGTAATAATATATTGCTGGATATTAACCACAGCATAAGAAATAGTCTAGATTTAATTCAATTGACCAAAGGAGTCAAGGTGGATAAGAACCACACTATGGCTTCGTTTGATATCGTCAATTTGTATACTAACATACCTATTGACACCACACTGGATTTGATTGAACAAAATTTAAAGAAAAACTCAAATTTAACACCTGAGTCTATTAAGGAGTTGTTGCTGTTGTTACGCACTGTACTTCAGCAAAATTATTTTTCATTTAATAATAAATATTATATACAACATGACGGATTAGCTATGGGATCCCCACTCTCGAGTATTTTATCGGAAATATACCTCAACCACATTGAGAACACACACATCTTCTCTCCAAATAACACGCACGATAAAAGGATCGCCCTTTACCACCAATATGTTGATGACACCATCCTTTTTTACAAGGGCAATATTAGACAACTTGAACTGTTTAACAAATATTTGAACAACATTACTCCTAAACTTAAATTCACTTTGGAAACAGAAATAGATGGACACATAAACTTTCTCGATTTAACTTTAACGAAAGTGGAAGATAAACTCAATTTCAAGATTTACCGCAAACCCACAGCCACTGACCATACGATCCACGCCAGTTCATATCATCCTACGTCGCACAAGATGGCAGCCTATCACAGTTTTGTTAATAGACTCCTCACGGTTCCTTTAAATCAAAATGATTATAATCATGAGCTGTCAATCATTAAACACATAGCATCAGCCAACGGATACGACAACAAAATAGTGGACAATATTATTCGAAAACAATTGAATAAACGCAAGCGTATTTCTGAACCACCTAAGACCAAACAAAAGTACGTATGTGTTGAATATGGGGAAATATTACATCACACTTTGAGGAAAAATTTAAATAAACAAAACATCATATTAGCGTGCAAAACCTCCAACAAGCTTGAGAAGATAGTTTGTTCTAACAAAATAATAGTTAAAGGCAAAGACACAGAAAAATCTGATATTTACAAAATAAAATGTTCCGATTGTAATAAATTCTACATCGGACAAACAGGTAGATCCTTCAAAACCAGATTTTCGGAACACATTCCCAAGAAAACGTTTTCTGCACTCGATTGCTGGCCAGCATACTCGTATAATTATGTTTTAGTGTTCGTGTGTATTTATAATGTGACTTTTTCGTGTCTGTGTTTTAGTTGTTTTTGTTTCTTTTAATATTTGACTCGTTAATGGAGTGAGTGAACTCCGAAAGCGGTAGTCACCATAAAAGTGAAGAACTGTCGATGGTTTATAAAGGTACGTAACCTAATATTAATATTACAGTTCAGGAGGCATATATCATGAATATGATATTCATTGACCGCTTCATATTCATTTTCAAAAACAACAGCCCAGGAAAAGCGCTTTTTGTTCAGTTGAAAAGTTTATTGTTTCGAGGTTGGATTTCGCACAATAGAACTATCAAATTGTTTAATTGTTGAGTGTTTACGAAACAACAGCTGATCGAGATTCGACAAGGACAATGCACAGTTAAATTGCATTGCGTTGTGGGAGGAAGTAGTTCTATCTGTAATATTGTTGTTCTTTTGTTATTCCACCGTTTTGTTTAAATTAACTCGATGGTACTGATCAACATATCTATTTGACGTAACTGTAAAGTTTAAAAAATGTCCCATATGTTGGTCATATTAAATCAAATAAACGGTACCAGATAACTGCCACATAATTTGTCCCAGTTGAAACTCTATACCTTCCCAAGAGTAGCATAGGAAGTGGTTATTTAGAATTGCAAAAGTTGGACATACCATGGAAAACGTTAGATGCATGTAACCCACATCCATATTATATTATTATTTTTTATAATATTATTATTATTAAAACTATTCGATCGATTTCGAACAAAATTGCACCAAACATGTCAATTAGGCCTGTATAGATGCACGAAAAGTGTTTTGAACAAAATTGAAAAAACTCCCTTTTTGGCCAAAAACCAAAAAATCTGTTATTGTTATTATTATTATTACCTAAGCGAGAATTTCAAGAAAGATGCGTTTTTTTGCATATGGTAGTGTACATTAAGGGCTACAAATAAACCAAAATCTGACCGTTGGTATGGTCTCCACCTCTGTACACATACTAATAGACACACAGACACACGAACAGACATCACCAAAAAAACACTTGTGGGTTCAGGGAGCACCAAAACAAATAACTCCACTAAAAATATTTTTGGGTTCAGAGAGCACCAACACAGATAATTCCACTAAAAATTCAAATTTTAAAATTTGGATGAAAACAATACTTTCTCCATATACTACGTATTAGGGGGAGAAAGTAAAAACGACATTTCGTTGTTCATCCAGTAAACGATCCATTTATTTACCACAATATTTATTATTTTTTCAAACAAAAATACAGTCAGCCTATAACATATAAACACACTGAGCTTCGCTCTTTTTAAACTAGGATTTTAAGATATGTCGTGGCCTTTTACGTAACACAAATTAGTCGTTTCCACTAGAAATTGTAGTTGGCCATTGTATTGGAAAATGGCTGATGTTATCTCAATTATAAAACCCTAGGAGAAAGCACACACTCCTTCAAAAATTAAAATCCAAACATTTTCCTACATTTGATTAAAATCGGAGACATCAGCTGTATTTATATGCCCTTTGGCTTCCGACATGGTTTCAAAAGGCCCAACCATTATCTGTTATGTATCTGCATAAAATCCGAAACTCAATTCAGCAAATTTTCAGTGTTTCGCAAACAAATCTGTATTAAATGTACTGATAAATCTTGATGAATTATTAAAAATTTTGTTTGGAATGAAATTTTCTATTATAAGGAAGTACATTTTATAAATATGTGTAAATTCATGATAGATATAAAATATTGTTACTTACCAAAAAAAGAATTTTAAATTTTATTTCCTTTACTCTTAAAAATGACACAACAAAAAAATGTCTAAAACAATTTCTTCCACATAATATAATTTTAAACTTAAAAATGAACAAACACCTCAAATTTCATTGCATTATATGAAAGATGTCAGAGTTATTAAGTTTTATTCGTTTGTAAATTAGGCTACTACACATAAACAGTTTTGCGGTCAGTTGTACGTACATAATCAAACGAATACAACGTCACTAACAGGTGAATATGTACTCGCATCATAATCACAATTCACACTAAAACTAACTAAAAAGGCCGAAAACAATCTATCACAACACAACTAAAGTTATTTACAGCAGACAGATGACAAAAGCACAGCCACGTCTAACACAATTAATTATCTTCGTCGCAGTGAACATGAGGTAATTTATAACGTAAGTAAAGATCATAGAGGTAAATAGAACAGTTCTTTCCAATTCCATTGATATACAGGGTTAGTTAAAAGTCTGGAGACACCCCCTAACTCTCCACCGAACATTGATAGAAAATCCAAACCCGGGGGTTGTTTATAGGTCATAAAAGCACACTTCCCCATGCATAGGGCAACGTTGCCCCCCAACTCAAAATCGGAATTTTTGGGGGCTACTAAATATTTTTAAATGGGACGTA
Source organism: Philaenus spumarius (assembly GCA_018207615.1). Lineage (NCBI taxonomy): Eukaryota > Metazoa > Arthropoda > Insecta > Hemiptera > Aphrophoridae > Philaenus > Philaenus spumarius. Next base: position 112,378 of record JAGFPH010002770.1, read on the forward strand.
TGGTCATGTGATACCAGACTTTTAACTAACCCTGTGTATATAATAAACATAGACTCAATAATGATTTGTATTTTATATGATTTTTTTTACTGAACGTCCGAAAATTCGGACGTTCGGATTCAACGGACGTCGGGAGCAAAAGGGTTTAACTATTAAAAAAAACTTAAGATTGTAACTTTAACTCTAGCAACAGAATACTAAAAAGACCGATTAGGAGGTGTATAACGTTTTATTAAATTTATTAGAAAACAGTAGACTAAAGCCTAACGTCAATTTTAGTTTATTTATAATAATTTATCTTCACTAATTACTGTTTGTCGTAGTTGTTGAAATAAGATCCTCTAAGATACGTTTTAAGAAGGCGGTTACAAACTTGGACGAAAACAACTAAGATAGGCCTACTCTTAATTCTACTATGGAATGTAAGAAAAATAGTTTTGTATGTTACTCTTTCATTTTAAATGAAAATACTTGTTCATCTTCCTCCCCCCCCCCCCCCCCAAACCGTAGCCCAAAAAACCACCACAGATCTTCTGTTACACCCGCAGAAACCTTGCATCCAGTATTCAAAGGAAGGAACATTTCCTGCTGCAGAGTATAACAATACGGCGACGATCCCAGAGCACAATGTGGATATTTTACAGCAAGGCGGGGACCATTTTCTAGGCTTAGTCTTTGTCATTGTAAGTGCCACTGTTTACATGGGATCTACTTTTTAACCTGCGAGGATTGACTACAAACATTGTTACTTAAAAATATCATTGACAAGTACATTTTGAAAAATGTACGACATAACGTAGTACAGTGCATGCTATCCACAAGACTATAACTAACACGTGGTTTAAATTTCATTAAAACCGGTCAATGTTCAATTAAATCGTTATATACGTCCATTCATTTCCTCTTCATCAACTCCTACAAAAGCGAGTGTACGTCCGTACGTACGTGAGTAACATACAATATAACAGCTGATTTCACCCATCATCTGTAATACTTAAACAAACCCATTGCAGATTATACTTTAGGGTTATGTTTACAACTTCAATCATTATAACTTCTTATGAAGTTGATTTTTTTAAATATGAGTTATAGAACTAATGTATGTTATAATACGTAATAATATTTCCTTTGAGGTTATAAACTGTATATAAATACAAACTTTTGTCATAAATATATTCATTTATACAAAATTTAAAATTCGTTTAACATCGAAACATTCATACATCTTCGTAAAACGTATAAACATATTCGATTATTAATTTCATCACTTATAATATTAATAACTTCTAAATCATTTGATCTATCAATATGAAATAAAAAGCATTTAAAAGATAATATTTGTATCTTTCTTTAAATATATAATAGCACTAGCTGACCCGTACGGCGTTGCCCGTGGTGGTTGGTATTTTTAGTCTTTTTCGTAATTGTATTCTTTTTAAGAGTTGAGTCAGTGAGTGGTATTTGGCTTATATATATATATATATATAATAAAAGCACTATTGTCATAATAATAAAAGCTCTGAAATTATGATTTTAGTAACTTTGATCCCCCCAAATCCCCCCTAAAATTTTGAAATTTGTCATACCCTTTCTTAGTGAGCACCTATGGCCCTAGAGGAAGCTACAGACCAAAATCATTCCAATCCGTTCAGTAATTTTGAAGAAATCGTGATTTAATAACTTTGATTCCCTCCAAACCCCCCCTAAAATTTCGAATTTTTTTAAACCCTTTTTTAGTGGAACACTTATGGCCCTAGAGGAAGCTACATACCAAATTTCATTCCAATCTGTTTGGTAATTTTGGAGAAACCGTGTTTAGTAATTTTTACCCCCAAACCCTCCTAAAATTTTCAATTTTTTAAATCCCTTTTTTAGTGAAACACTTTTGGCCCTAGAGGAAGCTACATACCAAATGTCATTCCAATATTTTCGGTAGTTTTGGAGAAATCGTGATTTAGTCATTTTTACCCCCCAAACCCCCCTAAAATTTCAAATTTTTTAAAACCCTTTCTTAGCGAGCGCCTATGGCTTTAGAGGAAGCTACATACTAAATTTCATTCCAATCTGTTCGGTAGTTTTGAAGAAATCGTTTTTTAATAACTTTGATCCCTCCAAACTCCCCCTAAAATTTCGAATTTTTTCAAACCCTTTCTTAGTGAGCACCTTTGGCCCTAGAGGAAACTACATACCAAATTTCATTTCAATCCGTTCGGTAGTTTTTGAGAAATCGTGATGAGTGAGTGAGTGGTATTTCGCTTATATATATATAGATACTTAAATACTAAATTTTAACAAATATTTCTACAGTTTTATAGTCCTTATAATTGTATACATTTCCCGAGTTAAAAATCCCCGTCAGCATAGTTAGGTAGGCCTAGATAAAGTGTGTTGTTTTTAAATAGTATTTTGTATAAATGATGTATTTCTGATGTGTATCTAATTAATCCGCCTTCGATTTTTCACGGGGGTTTAATAGTATATAATTAATATGTAAGAAAAATGTCTTTAATTGTGTAAATTTTAATAGTAACATATTATTTTGATTCATTTACTGCCTCTTGATAAATTATTAGCGCAGTATAGTGTATTAGGTTTCAAATTGCATTCGATTACAAGCCACTAATGGGGGTAGAGTAGATTATGGAAGATACAGGAATAGACGAAGCTTTGTGGTGTAATTTGGCAGGCGGTGAACGCCCTTTCATGTCAGTATGTAACGGCTAATAGAGGGTAAAATGAACTTCCGCCATATGTCAAAGCTGTGACAAGTTTGAAGTGTATTTCCTGAGTGATTCTAAGTGATATAATGTGTTTTCTGTTTGGTAGGAACGTGGTGTGAGAATTAAACAGGCACTGATATAGTCCTATAATGTACAGAATATTAAAAGAACAAGTTTGTCTGTCTGTATGCTACAGTAGATTTTTTTTCAATTATGAAGGTATGAAAATTAAAATATTTACCGATATTATTAAACTATGAGCTTGACGAAAGATAAATTCTTATTTAAGAAGAATAACAATAAAACTAATTGTCGAAAAAATATGTTTAATAATAAAACGCGTTTTGATTGATAAAGTTGTCATCTTTAGAGATACATGAGCTGCAACTAATAATTTTATAATTAAACTAACTTATAATTAAGCTACATATTACATTTCACTACAAAAGTGGGCGTGATCTTAATTTTTAAATAACCAATAGGTTTAACGTAATTTCTAGAAATGAAATTGAAATCGCGCCATGAAGTAGAAGTAAAGAGAAAGTAATATTATAATACAGTTACATGTGTAAATAAGTACATTTTTTATTTCAATATTTGTAAATTTAGTCGGAATGACCACAGAAACCAATTGAATAAAATAACAGATAAAACAGCTGTTTGCTCTAATATTTCCATTAACATCTGATTTCACACTTTGTATTTCTAACTTTTAGGTTAGGTTTTCCATTGAAATGGAGACCTGAGCCTTGCTGGTTCTTTTAACCTTTATTTTAACTGCTGTTATAAAATACACGAAATAATTTGTTTGAACATTCAACATTATTTATCATCTTAGCTTTTGAATTATTGTTAATCCTACACCTTTATTATAAAGGAAACATGACATGGTTATGTGAATAGAAGCATAGATCATGAATAATAAATAGATACGGCAGCAGTGTGGCGAAAATTAGTTTGTCGGGAAAATAGTGCATGATCGCGCCGCTAGGTAGCGCTGGAGAAATCATTGGTAGCATTGGTGTTTCACACAGCTTCCGTCTTTTTCCCAATATAGAGTGCCACTATCGTAGAATTTCCAGTGGAACGAAATATTGCATTGGATGGGAGTTCTATTAGGTTATCCAAATACAATGATAGAAGGTTCCAACGGGGTTGGGGTGCGGAGCACGCAGGGGTTTCCTCTAGTTTTTATGTAAAAAGGTTCAATATTTATTTATGAAAGATTATTGTTAAAATTTTCACAATTATTTGTATCCACATACATGTAGGGAATTGCTTGTTAAATTGCATGTTACCACTTCTTCACTAAGACTTGTACCTTTCTACTTTGTAAAAAAATGACGTTCTCCTAGACGCGTTTAAATTTGAGTATAAAATAAACTACAACCAATCCCGTGCCAGGGTTTTATGACGGCACGAACGAAGCCCTAGATACACAGATACACGGCGTTCAGACAAAAATATATTATTTCGTGAGACTTCGTGCAATTCTGAACTGTCGATGCATCTATAACACAACCGTCTAGTATATATTACTCGGTATTGATTTATTGTCAAACATGCAATGCTTGGAGTTACATTTCTGATGCACTAAAAGTTATTTCTCAGTATTTTAATCGCGCTATTAGAAATATTTTACAGTCTGTACATGCACTTCTGGATTTATCGTTTACGTTTTACTTTTAGCGTTCCATAATATTTTACAAAGTTTATTCGCGCTTATAAAAGACTAGTATCTCCACTCAGCGACGAAGAGAGTGCAAACAGACTATTGTATACTCTGATATTTTGACGGAAATTACGATATATATACTAAGGTAAGATATATATCGAAATAGACATGCCAACCCCGATAATATGAATTGCGGCATACGTTGTAATTTCAACAATAATATTTAAATAATCAATAGTCAACATGTCAAACAAATTTTGATATTACCATCTAAAGGAAACAATACAGGGTGTATCAGAGCGGGTGACTGGATTGTATAGAATTAAAACGAGTAAACTTAGACATTTAGTTTAAACTGATAACCCCCTATTTAGACCCCAAGGAATTCAGGAAAAATATTTTCAACCCTCTAAAATGCCCCAAAAGGGTATTTTTTTGGGTGGGGGTTGGTTTTTGGGAAATTTTGTAATATACAGGTAGGTCGTGTTGTACCTCATTTTAAAGGTCTCGGTACACTGATCATTAAAACAAATTTTGTTTTCATTTATTTTGCACCGTCAATACAGAGTGACCCGAAACATCATAAAGACTTAAGTTTACATATATTTTTACATCTGACATAAAAACATTTTTAACAGCTACAATTTTTAAGTAAATTGACAAACATGTGATCTTTCAAACAATACCTAATTTTGGTAGGTTTTCTCACATTTTTAGCAGGTTTTAAAATTTACATCTTTTAGAAGTTTAAATAGTCAATATCTCAACATTTTCAAATTGCAATGTGGGTCATCTTACATATCAAATTGAAGCCCTTACAATTATCAATATTTTTCATATTTGAATTTTTTTCATTCCTCTATTGGCTTAAAATTTACAGAAAAATATTGTTTTTCTCTTATAAAAATCCGGGTTTACCAACCAGTGTTGATTTGTGTATGGAACAAAATGGACGACAATTTGAACACCTGTAAGCTGTTCCAGGGAATTAACCGGTGAGCAGTTATTTTTTAAGCCCACTTATAACGTAGACAAAACCTCAGTAATTCTAAGAAAAACAATATTTTTTGCACCTGTATTGACGGTGCAAGATAAATGAAAAAAATTTAGTTTTAATGATTAGTGTACCGAGACCTTTAACATGAGGTACAACACGACCTACCTTTATATTTCAAAATTTCCCAAAAACCAACCCCCACCCCCAAAAATACCCTTTTGGGGCATTTTAGAGGGTTGAAAACATTTTTCGTGAATTCCTTGGGGTTGAAATAGGGAGTTATCAGTTTAAACTAAATGTCTAAGTTTACTCGTTTTAATGCTATACAAGCCGTCCACCCGCTCTTATACAGCCTGTATAATATGCAACAACAGATGTTTTACTTATAATACTGTAAGCCTTTTCTTTGCTTTTAAATAATAATAATTGTTTTTCCCGAAAAAACCTGTATTGGTTCATTGCAGGCCTAATCTAAAATTACGTACATTTTTTGATCAAAATCAGCTGTTTTATTTATATATTTAACAACAGATTTCATGTTTGTTTTGAATTGTATACAGTAGACATTTTTCGTATTACTTTTCGTTTGTAAATCTAACCTACACAATCTGTTGGTCGTCAAGAATAATAAACCGATTATAAATTTTCCTTGTTGGTTACTATAGTAACGAGTGTAAACGAACAAGTGTTGCTAAGCTTTGAATAAGAACAAATTGTTTCATCAGAATGTTCTCTATTTTTACGCTTCAAAGGTCTGCTCCAGTAAACGAGAAAGCAACCGGAAACGCAAGCGCTTCTCTCTATAACCGTGTTTATACAGTGCAATTTCTTGCAGCTGATCGCTTTGTCATTGCCTCATTTCAAACCATTTTATAAGTCTATCTTTTGTAATTGAATGTTGAAAAAAAAAAAACTGAATATTCTTTATAAAATTTCGGATCCGGCTTGCAAATTACTGTTCATTGTACATTTTTTATCGTGTTAGGAAAAAAATTCAAACTTTGTACTTACAAAATGTCAATTACATAACAAAAGAAAAGATTTTTTTTTTAATCTAAAATGCAAAATGGATGCGTATTGTAATTGTGCTTAAAATGAGACTTAGTAAACAATTTTATAATAAAAAATAAACGAAATAAATGGTTTGAAATTTAACTTTGCTCTTATGGGATACAACTCCAAGATGGCCGCCACTTCAGCAGACCCTTAAAATCAAAATTTGGCAATATCGTTTCTTAGTGTGCATCTACGTCCGAATAAGAATATACCATTAAATTTTCGTATTTGTATCCTAAGTATTTTTTGATCCAAGTTGATTCTATGTCAGGCAGTCATGAAACACCGCTTATAAAATTATATAGACTCTTAAAGTGGGTACATTATATTAAAGTGAACTAATTTTATTTTAAATAATGCTGAAATGGTTATTTGGACTGCTAAAGAAATAGTATGTACTCATATTGCCTAACCGACGCCTTATTTATATTTATCATTAGGTTTTTTGAATGTTGAATTTATTCATAATACGCTTATCTTTTATTGATTGTTGTCTGTTTTTCTTTTTAGTTTGTTAATCTAACCTGAAAAAGCAGTTGGTTGTCAAGAATAATTCGACCACGCAGCTGAACCGCTGACGTGAGTTTATATTCCTATGTTTTAGGGTTTCAACCAACAAATTGGGAAATAGGTCTATTCACGACGGTGCTGAATAGCTGCAAAATGGTTCGCACGCCATTCCGCATATTGGAGAATCTTCAATACACAATGCATTGCGTGCTTCGCACACCAACCCCACGATAGAGTCCCCCACATGTCTTTGAACCGGGTACTTCTATGGTATTTCACGTTTTGATCGATTTCGGGGGAACCAAGCGAGCCGTAAGGTAGCGTAAAAAAACAAAATGTGCAGAATAACATCTTACATTTATATTTGTGGAGAAACTCTGAAAATCATTTATTCTCGTAGGTAAAATCGCAAAAAATAGTTACTTACGGTCAAAAAATGTGCTTCCGGTTGTTGGTTTTTTTTTGGCTAATGAACTCGTCCGAGCGACGTAGACAACTAACGTGTGTACTACATTTGAACCAAATCGGACTTAAAATGCGGCCGCTAGATTGCGAACACATATATACATTGCAGCGGATAAACCTTATGCAATGCGTGAAAAATTGAGTTTTGTTGTAAAACTGCAAAAATCCAGATTTCATAGCAGAAGTTGAGGTACACCCTATACTTAACTAGATTAGAATACGACAAGTCCCGGCCAACTGTACTGTGTCAACAGAGATGGACTTTTGTCCTGGAACTTGTTTCAAGTTGCTAGAAAGACTTAGAAAAGTTAGTTGTTTTCATACAGGAATAAGGTATTAAATAAAAGTATAAAATTGATGAATTTTATGGGTAAATGTGAAACACGGGAGGTGGAAACATTGTTCATGGAAGTCACAATTTTGTAAAATAAAAAATGTTAAAGTTATAAAGAGTTAAAGTTATAGGAAATTCTCAAATTTCATCAAAATTAAATGAAAAAGATATTTTTGAAAAGCGTAAGAAAAATTGAATAAAAAATGTTAAATAACAAATTAAGGAATTTTTGGTATTTTAAAAGTTAGAGATAATTGTTAAAGTTTGAAGGTGAAAAAGCACCATACAAAATGAAAAAGGGAAAATGAAAAAGTAAACAAGTTGTAAAGAAGTAAAAGTTTTATAAGATAAAAAGTTTATAAATTGTTAATTAATTAAAATAGTAGGTGAGAAAGTTCATACCTATATTTTGCTAAAAATAAAATGAAAAATGTGGTAAAAATAAATACATAGTGTTAAGAAAGTAGTAAGGGTTGTATATTTTGTACTTTTTGTACTGAACTTCCTTTTGTTTATTTATCTTCAACTTAACTTTTAATAAATGAAAAGCAATAATAATAAGAACAAACGAATTATTATTTATTAATTTGATAACGATATAATTTGAACAAATAAAGATAAATCATTTACGGCCTAAAATTGGCTCGTTAACAAGAAAAATTTTAATCTCGGGGCTGGTGTCCGTGGCACGATATTCAATCAAAATATTTAACAAATACATACAAAAAAAATACAATTAAAATATTGAGAATGTTCTGAAAAAAATAATTAGAATATTTTTAATGAAATGTTCTCAGAACGTGAGGTTATAGTCAGGCAGATAAAAAAAAAACTAATGAAATTCTGGCATTATCACAAATAGTTCAAATCTAATTGTTATTCTCTCACCACCGTAGATGATGTCTTAATAGTTGTTTTAAAAACTTCAAAAGATGTATTCTCTTCCCTTCTTCTTTAAGTTTCTTCTTATCGTCTTAAAGCCTTAGAATACAATTTTTGTAACCTTTCTGGTATGGCTTTTTTTCCGAACTCCTTTTGTTTTACAGATGTTTTTTTTAATTTAGGCTTTGTTGCAAATTCTGCGTTCCGATTGGTCGTTTTGTTTTACTCGTTTCTTCTTCTCCTTGTTTCCGTCTGCCGTCAGTCGAGTCTTGGTCATTTTATTTATAGAATAAATTTTGATTTGATTTAAAAATGGGTTTTATTATTATACATAAATATCTAGAAATTGTTTCCACTTATTTTTTTAATTTGTGTGTGTATCAATTTAAGTACAATGTTACCGTAGTCACGGATTTTGTTATATTAAATTCGTCAGCTGTTACAGTGTAAATTGCCGTGGTGAATGTGTTATTAATTTATTTTAAATTGTGGAATGTCTTATAATTGGCCTATTTGGTAATTTTAGTTGCAGAATTTTATGCTCTTTATATAAATGGCGTTAAGTTATTAGTTTATATTCGTTAACAAAAAATATTATTGGTTTTCTTTCGTTTCGTAAGGCTTCTGAAACATCTGTTGACTTTGTGCGTGTTAGTTCCGTTATTATCCGCAAGATCGCTCTGTATGGTTCCATTCTTTGTATTTCATTATGTTATCGGCTGTTTCGATTTGGGTCTATTGATAATTTAAATTTGTCTTGCAATTTTATTATTATAATAGGTTTTGAATTAGAAATTAGGTTTGCTTTATATGTATTTAAAGTTTATCTGAAATAATGGAGATGTACTATTACAGGGTATAAAATTGTAAATCTCAATCGAAAGTATCAATTTTAAAGTTAAAATTCAAATTCAAAAGTAAATGTTAAATTTGGCAAATTTTGCAAGTCCCAAATACAGAAGAAAAATCTTCGGACAGAATGGAAATTTTGGCTAGTATATCATAAAATAATAACCAACATAGAAGAAAAAAGAAAAAAGATTTTCGTTCCAAACCAGAAAAGTTTTCGCGAGGAAAAACCGCGGAATACGCGAGGCAGCGCCATAAGCGAACCAAACGTAGTACGACCATCACTCAAGTTTGAGAAGACAGGAAAATGTATCAGGAATACGATTACGAAAACCGCAAGTTCATAAAAGCAGTTAAAGGAAAACTACGAGGAAAATACGTAAGACAATAGGAGAAAATGTTAGGAGGGGAGAGATAGATTAGCTGATGGCAAGGCCTAACGAAGAAGTTAGTGGGGGTAGTACCAACCTAAAACTTAAAGAAATTAATACAAGTTGCATGGCGAGATGTCGAACAAGGGATAGAGGAATAAGAAAGGCAGTTGGTACTCGGAAGGCGGCAAAGGAGTCCATATAAGCGGAGTACAGCGGGAGCCGAGCACCTTTTAGCTATTAGCTTTTAGCTTTTAGCTTTTAGCTTTTAGCTTTCATCTTTCGAGCTTTCACCATTCTTCATTGCATTATTCATCATGAGATCATTAGACGGATCTGCGAGGTTAAAGTAACGTACTTAGAAGCAGTGTTTTATAAAGACAGCAGTAAGATATGTGTAAATCAGACAGTGAACATTTTTATTACTTATAATATTATGCAATATAATATTTCAAGTAACAATTCTCATTAAAATTTTATCAAACGTAAATACGAGTTAAATGAACAAAGACAGTGTAAAATCAGTTAGCATTACAGATAATGAAAAAGCGATTGAACAGTTTGAGTGAATTACGCTATAGTTAATTATATAGCCGGTGCGTTAAAAAACCTATAAATGACGTAGTCTACAAGAATCACAGGACTGATGTAATGACAATAACTGGAACAGCACATGGACTTTGAAGGACTACTGGAATAAGAAGCGGAAACCAAATCAGGGAAGGCGTTAGAAAACATCAGGGAAGGCGTTAGAAAACATCAGGGAAGGCGTTAGAAGACATCAGGGAAGGCGTTAGAAGACATCAGGGAAAGTCAAACCAGGCAAAAGCTGAGACCACGAGAGACGTTCAACCGCACCAACGATAACCGGACTTCAGGGAAGCTGTATTTCAATCAACATTCCTGGGAAAGGTGTTCAGAGTCCAGGGTCGCAGTAATAAAAGGTCTGTCAGAAAAGTTACGATATCCCTTATTAAAATATTGCCTGAGTTGAATTTAAATAATTATTGATACTGGGTTGAGATAAAAATTAGGTTTTTCAAAATATAAAATTATTAATCTTGTAAATTAAATATTTAAAAACATAATTAAATAATTAAATAATAAATATTAAAAAAGAAGGAATAATTAATTATAAATAAATAATAAATGGTTCTACCTAAAAGAGTTAAAATTTATGTAAATAGTAAATTTAGTTTAAAATTTATGTTTTTGTAGTGGAAAGAACCACAGAGTATTTTGAGTTTTTATGAATAAATTTTCTTTTGATTTCAATTAATATAAATAATTTACCTTGTTCAAGAAATTCCTATTATCTAAGTATCCTATATGATAAGTTGTTTTCAGTGTATGATCAATATCGAAGGGCGGAAACGCAAAAGTGGCAGTTCCAACGAAATTTCACAAAGCACAAATAATTTAATTATTCTAGGTAAAGTTCCACTGTTCTCACTCCTCAGAGATTGTCAAATAAATATAATATTAATTACTGAGCTGAGCAAATTTAAAGTTAATAGTAACTTGAATAACTGGAAGGAATTTAATAAAATATTTTTATTTAAGGTGACTATAGGCATAGTTATCTTAACCAGAGTTATATCACCTAGGTTATTAAAATTAATTTGCCTTAAACTTCCAGTAGGTGATATAATCTCTTTATTCTGTAACAAAGTAGGGAAATCCTACAGACAGACAATAGCGTCGGGGCTACGTTGCAGAGTTGGCTCCCGAACGTCATTAATAAGGTCTGTCGTTGCAGAGTTGACGTCGCAACGTGGGGACAAAAGGAAAACAAACTTCCTCCCCCAGCGTCGTGCAACTATTGCATCGTTACAACATATATATACATAAATATGATTTTTAATGACACCCCAAAACGTGTTCTGGGGACCATGATCGGTGCTCATTTGCTACTCCCGACCTTGGGTCTTACCATAGTTGCCACTGCAATAGCTCATTTTTCCTATGAAAATTCGCTAATAATGCTGAAATGGTTATTTGGATTTTTTTAAAGTGATTTTGCCAAAGAAATAGGATGTACTCATATTGCCTAACCGACGCCTTATTTCTATTTATCAGTTTGTTTTTGAATGTTAAATTGAATTATAATCCCACGTAGCACAAGCATGTCATATTGCCGTGGAAAACACGTTTAGCCGAAACGTCAAGAAACGGTTTAAATGGTACGTCAATATTCCGCCCAAATGTCACAGCGATAAGATAGTTAAAAAGACGTTGCAAAATAGTTAAAGATTAGGTAAAAAGACGTCTAAACCTCGTTGTTGCGTTGCCGTAAATACATCGTTTGATTCTCGTCATCTTAAGACGTCATATTTTAGCTAAAAACTCGTTGAAAACTAGGAAATGTGACGTTACTGTACAACGGTAAAAAGACGTTGTTCTATAACGAGAAATAGACGTTACTCCATAACGGTAAAAAGTCGTTATTTCAAAACGTCAAATATACGTTCTTCCAGCACGCTAAAAAGACGTGATCCAGAACGGGAAATAGACGTTACACTAAAACGTTAAAATGACGACCATTAGAATGGTAAAATGACTACTAAAAGTACAAAATTATTCCAGTCAATAAAAATAACCTAGATACAAATTATTGCCGAATGATTATCTAAAATAGGAAAGAGTGCTTTCAAATTTGTCGTATTTTGAAAAAAATATCTGTCAAAATACGCTTAAATAGGAAAGACATTGCATTATCTCATTCGTATAATTAATTACATCCTCCAATTAATTGCTGTATATGTTATATTTATTTGCCAAAGAATAATCAACCATTTATTAGTCATTTTACTACCATAAAGAAAGATAATTTTAATTCAATACACTAATTTCATTGATAAAAGAAACATTTAATGATTTTAATGTAGGCCTACATCAGTTCGTTTTTATAAAATCTTCCTTGATAGCAATTTTTTTTAAATAAATGAGGCCTATACATAATTCAAAATCCATATGTACCTTTACTTTTTGCAGTATATTTATTAAAGTCAGTCTTTATTTTTTTTATCATCTATGGCCCAGATAAATGTATTGTATAATAAAAAAAGTCAAACAAATAAAATTTGACAATACCATAATTAGTTAAAGTTTAAGATTTTCACAAAATATAGGCTATAGTAATTTTGTATTATATAAATACCTTTGTTTAGCATTATTATTGTTTACAATCCTTTCTTCAGCCACTGTTTAAGCGATGACACACGTTTGCCTATTGTTGAGGCATTTATGTAACAAATCCATACCATATAACATACCTATTAAAGGTATTTATGTAACATATTCGGTTCAGTTAGGCAAACACAAACATATCATGCATTTTGTATGTATTACTTTCTTAAAACTAACATTTTATTACTTGTTTTATTCCAAAATATATATTAAGATAAATTTTAAAGATAAAGATGTAATAAGATAAATTTAAAAAAGAACAAAGTAAACATTATATTGTTTCTGACTCATCAAACAAAGAACATGAATAAAAACTTGGATCAGCACATAAAGAAATAAGTTATTAAATTTAAGCCTCCGAATTAGCTTTAAAGGAACATAGGAATACAAAATAATTAAACTATATTCTATAAAACATATTTTATTACAATAGACATAATTTATTACCTTCAATATTTTTTTAATGAAGGTGAAGAACTCATATTTCTGTAAATGTATAAACAACATAGGTCTAATTGGTGCTTTAAATAGACATGACTTTAAGTTGAAAAAAATATAAAGTCTATAATCTGAAAAACCTTATTACAGCCTAATTCCAAATGTCTATTCTATCTAATGAATACAGTTAAACTAAAGAATAAATTAATAATTTATCACAATAGCTTTTACTCAATATAGGAATATGTTATCTTACTTTCGGATTCTAAAATATGTGTTAATGCAATTGGTGAAATGTACAGAAAACATAATATAAACTTTATGACCTTGTTAAAAAATAACTACTGTACGATACTTGCTTTAAATTGTGTTATTATTGAGATAGAAATTTGTACTTATACAATTAGTATGTGTTTGTTTAGAATTTGTTATTTTCATTTACGAAAGTATCACCTATTTCATACCCTTGCTATTTTTTGTAAAATTATGTGGGCAATAAATAAAATAAGACATTAGATTTCAAGAAAACTACATTTTGACTTTGCCATTGTAGAATGTCTCTTCTATTCTTATTAATTTACTTTCAGGTTTTTGGTGTGGCATATAATAATTTATTTTAAACAGTTTGAAATAAAAATATTTAAATTAATTTGTTACTTTTATATTTAATTTATTGTGTGTTTTTTTTAATAATTTAAGCTAATTTATTGTGCTTAACTTCTGTACTGTTCACTAAATGTTTACCATATTTAAATGTGTTTTATGTTTAAATGTAGGTAACATTATGACTATGAATGAAACAATCTTAGATCCTAAGATAACAAATTGAGTATAAAATAGATAAAAAGTCCAATATAGATTTACTGACCCTGAAAATTCTTAAACATTTTAATGTTTCGACTAAAGACAATTCTACTTTTTCAACAAAACTAGAATTATTTCACTTTCAGGTTTTTGGTGTGGCATGTAACAATTTATTTTAAACCGTTTGAAATGAAAATATTGAAATTAATTTGTTACCTTTATGTTTAATTTATTGTGTGTATTTTTATAATTTAAACTAATTTATTATTCTTAACTTTTGTACTGTTCAGTCAATGTTTACCATATTGAAAAGTGTTTTATATTTAAATGTAGGTAAAATTATGACGATGAATGAAAAAATCTTAGATCTTAAGTTGACAAATTGAGTATAAAATAGACAAACAGTCCAATATATAAATGGTCAATAAAGATTTACTGAGAAAATTCTTAAACATTTAATGTTTCAACTAAAGACAATTCTACTTTTTCTTTTGCTGATTTAGTATCCGTAATGGAGCATAGTTTAGCCAATATTTCAGAATCTCTTCTATTTTGAGCTGGGTCGCAATATCATTATTTTTCATAGCCTTTGTACGAAAACTGTAACAGAAATATGCAGTAATAGTTATACTAGTTAAAAGATAAAATAAATGTTAGATATAACAATCAAGAAATGCTGCAGAGTAGACTTCAGTTCCTAAAGCTTATTATAAACTTACAAAGAACGAAAAAGAAACTATTCAGGTTCAAAATACCACTCGTAAATAAAAAAACATAGATCCTTGATTATAGCTCTGTACAAAAATTTGCCTGTAAACGCAGGAAATAATATTAAAAAACAACTTCTAAACAATAGGTACATATTATTTTGTTTACTGTATTTTGTTTTTAATGACATATTTTTTCAGTATTAACATGAGTAGAGTACAGCCCATATGATATTTTTTAGGGGGGCTAGACCGGGGTATGGGATTAAGGATACCCTCTCCTCCTTTGGCAAAAGGGGTCCGGGGAAATTTATGAACTCCCCCAAAAAATGTTTAAAATTTGAGAACCCAATTTGGCTGTTCAGGCGAAATATTAACAAACACAGCATTGAGTATGTACCTTTACACTGTCGATGAGTACACAAACCTACACCACACCTAGAGGCCGCATAAAGTAGTGACCCAGCAGCTAAAATGCTTAAACTCTTATACAAATTTCATAAGTATATATAAAATCAAATGGTGCATAACATTTAAAACATATTCTAATTTTAAAGATCTTTTAAGCATTCTTCCGTAAGTGATATAGATCCTTAGGTTTCATATTGAATTAAGATATCTATACTTTTATACTTATAAAATAATGAGGTAAAGATTGTTTGGGTTAATGTACACAATTACTTAACTATTTGTAAAAATATTTCACTATTACCTATATAATTTACGCCTTTAAATTACCACTTCTATTATTTCTTGAGTAAAAATAAGCTTGTTTTTATTGGGCAATTTTAGTGTTTAGAAAAAACTTCTTTCAGGAGGTAAGTATGCATTTAGTTGAGGTTTAAATTCAACATTTTGACGTTTCAATTAGTAAGGATGGGAGGGGAGGTATATTTACTTACAGGCAAAACAAGTAATGAATATTAAACAAATAAAAGAGCACTGTGGCGACAAAATCACACTGATTTAAATAAAAACCCGCACCACAAAACAAGGAGCAAAAACTGTAACTAAACAACTGAATTGTAAGTTAAGTTTAATACCTTACCCTTATGTACATTTCGATGACATGGTCATCATCCTCAGAGGGTTTTAACACTACTAAAGTAGTTTTTTTTAAAATTTAAATCAAAGTAATGAATACAACAAAAATATTACTAAGATGTAAAAATAATTTTCTATTGTATGAAATGCTTACCACAATGTATTACATCACAAATTGACAGTATGTATGACTAAGCCAAACAAAAATATAGGTACCGATTAAAGATTTAATAAAACAATATATATAGCCTATATACGATTTCAAGCTGAGAAATTGATTCTATTTTGTTTTTAGTTCTATTAGCAAGTGTTTTTGAGGGGAGATTACTGTAGGTAGGCCTACTGTTTTTTTTTTCTTTAAAAACTTCATTTCTTGTAAGAATAAGTTACGGCACCTATAGAAAGTCTCTACTAGCCTATAATATTGGTATAATCTTCACATAAAGATGTGGTACATACCTAGCAACAACGAAGGAAATAATCTTCAACGTTTTAAAAGACAGCTTAGGTGCTCTTCCTGCAAAATTCTAATTAGTTTAGATGCCTTTTCATAACCCTTCGTATCACATGTTATAAATTGGTCCTCCAACAGCACACACAGCAAATCACTATGAAACAAAATATTTCAACTGAAATCACTTAAAATTTATTACATATTAATTTAAGTGATTTTGCCAATATAATCCTTATTCTTTTATAAAGTAATTAAAATTATCAAAATGTACGAGTTTAATAAACAAATTTTCCCTTGTGTTTTAAAACTATTATTTAACATAAAAATGCATAGTATTTAATCAAAATAATATGCCACTGGTCACTGGTCTGATATTAAAACAAACTAAATACATTATTAGTTAGGTTAGATATGAAAAATGTAGATAATAATTCTCTAAAAGCCTAATGATAAACTTCATCTAGTATAATATATAATACTTATCAACAGATTGATTTATGTAGGATGTAAGCCTATAGCTATATTTGTAATACTTTCAAATAAAGAGACATTAAACAAGTAAGTAGTAGAAGATACAAATGTGATCAAACTATCTTTATTAATAATATCACTTGCAATAAACATATTTGCATTTATTTCCAGGTGTGGAAAGCTTCAAATCATTGTAACCTATTATCACTAAATATACAAGTATTTAGATGCAATAATTTATAATGGTTTTGATATAGGCCTAAATTGTCATTTGAGCTCATATAAAAACAAAAACTAATGCAATGGCTCACTTTTTTTATAAAAACAATACCATAATATTATGCCCTATATTATATTAAATTTATTTATATTTATTGTTTGGTTATCTATTCAAACTTTGTCGTTAATCATGTTTGTTTCTACAATGTCAAATTGGTCTAAAATAATATATTATATGTAAATTGTTTTTCTTGTAGGCTATTATTAGTTTTTTAATGACATTTTGCTAACAAGATGAACAAAACATAGGTACCATGGGCTGATGCTGTAAGCTCGATATGAATTATTATTTGTGTATATGTGTTGTTAAAATCAAAGAAGTCATATTGTTTTCATTTGTGTTTATATTAACTTAAGTATGATATTGGTGTAAGCTACAAAAGTACCCATTTAAATTCTATCTTTTTAATTAGTTCTAGGTTGTTATTATATTTTGTATGATTATTTTACTTGTTAGAATTTTAAACTTTGTATATTTTCCTTGACCTTTTACACAGAATAGTTGCAAATACTGTATGACCTATAATCTAAACATTGCTAATGTTAGTTTGGCAATACTGGTACCTTGTATGACAGGAACGTAAAAACTTCAACAAATAATTAATTTAAAAAGCTTTAGTTTGTGATAGGGAATACAATAGGCCCACTCATTTAGGCTATTACCTTTTCTATTTTTTCTTTTTTGAATCACTTTAAAACATTCAAACTAAACACTCCACAACACTTATTAATATAGGACTACTATTTTGAAAGCTGTTAATTTTAAATAACATATGATAAGACTTAAGATTATAATCAAATAAAGAATTTGTGTTAAATACCATTAGGCCTAAAAGTTACTGTATACTAAACATTTAGTTAGGTTACAAATTTTAAGGGTTGTAAACTGGTATTTAGAATCAAGCTGACAGATTAAATAAGAAATTGTTTAAACACAAAATTATATTTTTTTGAGGTGGCATTCATTTGTTTTTACAAATTAATAGTTAGGCTATAACAAAAAAAAGTGTCACTCACAGCTATAAATTAAGGGTGACTGTTATAAGCATAAGTAACCCTACAGTAAAGCAGTACATATAAATAGCCAATGATGCTAGTACAAAATTCCTATATCTGCAAACTTTTCAGCAGGATCAAACAATGTTAGTAACATTGGAAATGGCATATTGTAATTTGTTATCTAGTATTTGAATACTGATTTAAGGTAAATAAGATTGAGCTGCAAGTGAACTAGACCTACTTTTTGTAGTGTTTATTTTATGGAAAACTCTATAACATAACCCTACAAAAAAAATGGCAGCTTAAATTTACTATTTTTGACCCTTGGCATATATAATTTTGCAGATGACAACCTTGTTTCACATTCTACTGTTAAATGTTAAATACAGGTAAACATACAAGTTTACTATTTGATCCTAGCCTAATATTTTTGAGGACAAACGTTTTACATTCTACTGTTAAATGTTGAATACAGGTAAACATACTGTGACTAAATAGGCTACTATAGGTTAGAACCTTTTAGGTTCATGCATTTCTGTTGCCAAAGGTTAGCCTAGGGTCGAATAGTAAAGTTGCGCCAAACATATTGTGATTAAAGACTATAAGTTAGATCTTTAAGCTATTTTTTTATCTTGCATTTATGTTGGCTTAGGGTCGTATAGTAAATTCGCGCCGAAATGGGTTTCTACATAGATACTGTGAACAAGAACTTCATTATATTTCTTTAATAGATATATAGAATCCTTTTTGTAGGCCTACTTTTTCAATTATTTAAATGTTTATTTAGAAATGTATTAATCCAAAATATAGGCTAGCCTATTATTGATGTTTTGAGTAGCCTATGTACTTACCTAATGTCAAAAAAGATATTAAAACAATTTGTAATTCAATATTTATTTATATAGCCTATAAAGACTTATTAATCTACTTTCTAATAGGCCAAGAAACAATATTAATAATTTATTACAATCACAAGCCATATTGATAAATAAAACTTTCTGACATAACCTAAAAATAATATTATTTATTAAACCTGTCTTTATTTCACAAACCAGATTACCAAATTGATTAAAAAAGTTAGAAGTATGCTATGTATGAACTTACCTGTAATTTAACACTTCCAAGAATTATTTGATATAACTTTAAACTGTTGTCGTGTTATAACAGATAGATGTTTCAATATCAACTGTTTGAAAAATAAACACACCTCTCTTCGGTAAAGGCTATCGGTACGTTTTGCAAAGTGTTTAAATCACAAATATGTAATTGTAAAAGCCCCATAAAACACCAACTGTCTACTTTTGTTAGCCCAAAATGTTTGTCATTGTAAAAAACTAAAAATGTTCCATTCTCACTCAAGTTCAACAGTCCGCACTCTCCTGCCTTCGGGGCTGGACAAAGACAATGCTCAAAGCTGACAAACAAAGGCACCACCAGGCTCACCCCTCAGTTTACAGTTACAGTACGTCCTAGACCTAGGCCGATACCACAAAATATACAATACACCATAAAAGTATATTATTAGGCCTCAGATTCCAGCGCTAATTGTGTTTTTTAAACTTATCGCATATCATACGCATTTGCCAAAAACCAAACTGGAAAATTATTTTGTTTAGTGTAAAGTTTTTATATAAATACATTAATTTTAATATTAACCTAATAGCCTTTCAAAAATTCGGTCTTTGCCTTGTCAAATAGCCTAACTTGTTTCCTGTTGCCGTTTTAAAAAAGTAACCTAAACTCCAAAATTGTAGAAATAAATATTTAGTTTTGTTTATCATGTTATTTTACTCATTTTGTTTTATGAAAATAAAACTTATTTAATGCAATTAATAGGACTAGTTAAATTACAAATAATATTTGATATAAACTTACCTTTAACTCATATCTACTTCAACTGTAAAATTCAAATCCAACCGACTGTAATAATAGCAGGCATTTAGAGTGCATAAATGAATGTGTTTCTTCTTTTTTTTGTAGGTACAATACATTTTATATAATGTCTCAGTACCAAACCAAGCAAATATTGCATGCGATCACAAGAAGACGTTTATTGACAACCATTTTAAATCGTTACTCTTAAAACGGAAAATTACCGTTACTACGACTAAGGATTCAATCGAAAAAGTAACGTTTTACGAGAGACGTAAAAAGAAAACCTCTAACGGATTTCTATTTTTATTTCCTAGTTTGCGACGTTTTTTCAACTTAAATTACAATCGAAAAACCGACGTGTTAAAAAAGACGTTAAATAAATAACCAATAACCGTTATTTTACCATTTTTCCCATTAAACGACGTCTTTTTTTCGTATGTGTTCTACGTGGGACACACGTATCTTTCATTGATTTTTGTCTGTTTTTCTTTTTAGTTTATTAATCTAACCTGAAAAAGCAGTCGGTTGTCAAGAATAATAAACTAATTTTAAATTTGCTGTTTTGGTTGGTTTGGTAATGTAAACATTGATGTGATGCTAAGCTTATGTTCCGAACAGCTATTATAGTGTTGGGAGTGAGCCCCAAAATTTTCTCTATTTTTAGGTTTTAAAATAAACATTTTGCACACACATATCTTGGTGTAAGTCTATAACCCTATAAGAATATACCTATATATTTTCATATTTGTGTGTTAACCCTCAAAGCGGCAGAAGGCACTAGAGTCGGCACAACGGCAATGTCTGATTGATTTGATTATTTCACCCACTAACAATTATCAAACCTCTATAAAACTATTACCATTGTAAAGTAAATGTTTCAAACTTTAATTTTTATATTTAACTTTTCTTTCTAAAACGTATATTTACATATATGCAATCATAGTTTTAAAATTGTAGATTTCTGTAAACCTATTCCCGCGCGTGAATCACACAGCAATTATACTCAACTTTCCCACTTTTCTAAAGCTCAATGGCGCTCAACAGAAATATTTTGATAAATAGTATGAAGATACTATTGGATTCGTCAAGATTTTATCTTTCCAAAACTGCCTTCCAATCAGACGTCACTCTTATACTTTTTAAATGACAAAGCTTTCTGTAAACCCTTGCAATTGGACAGTTTTAAACCAATGAAACAGCACAATTTTCAACCGAGATAACGCCTACAATTCGATATGTTTCTATAGATGTCTTTGTACCATTTTGTAGAGAAAACGTCGATCTCTCGTTCGGTGTAAAGTAAACTGGATTTAACCGGTTATATGTTATTCAAACAGTAGTGGAAAGTACATGGTTTTCGTGAATTCAAATTGTCGCACGAGATCGCTGAGAAAGTGTGTTTCCCGCGCTAAATTCCCAACGGTCATTTCGTTTCCTTTATCCTTTATCATTAGTAATGGACACATATTTGTTTCATTAAATTTATACTAGACTAGGGTCTCTACCCTTGCTAGCACCCCTCACCAGTCCCAGCGATGACCCATTTAAAAGCTAATACAAACAGATTATTGTATAGTCTGATATTTTCACGGAAATGACGACTGATCGGTGACCTATACATAGCTAATGTAAAACACAGATCGAAATAGATACAAATTACAAAATAAACAAATTTTGATACTACCAGTTTTTGATATGAGAAATTTTGATATTTCAAATTTTGATAAAGAAAACAATTCTCACCGCCATCGTTTCGAAACGCATGATTGGATATAATAGCTTATTTTTCTTGAAATAGATCATTCATTGTTAGATTAAACTTCCTGCCAATTTTGAACTTGATAAGTCAAACCGTTCTCTAGATATTAAATATTTTGTGAAAAAAAAATGGCGGCTAAACAGAAAACGGAGCTAAGTTTATTGGAACTTTTCATCTTATTTTGATGCGAAGAATCACGCACTGAATTCTTGGAACCCTTTTTCTAAACAAACTGTAGGCCTATATACATTTTTAATGACATAACGTGTTCTACGGACCATGATCGATGCTAATTTACCACTCCCGACCTTTGGTCTCACTATAAGAGTCACTGCAAAAGGTCATCTTTCCTATTGAAATTCGCCAATAAGGGTCAAAATCAGTTAACGTAATCTGCATTAACTCTTTCGTCTTTTTACTTTTCTACAGTATTTTCATTCTTCCTGTAATTAAAATATCTATTTAAAATGTTTATTTAGTTTACAACAATTTTATTTTTATGCAACAAATTCACCATCAAACTCTTTTTATCAAATCTCCGTCTCATGTTTTCCAAGAATATCTTTAATTAATAATAAAAAATAAAAAAAAACACAGACAAACCTTGTTATTTCTAGGAAAACATTCTGTTATTCTCAAACGCAACAGGCATTCTGCATCAATATTGCGATCACTAGACCCAATTATAAACTTTTGATTCCTCCTGAGATTTTCCGTTGATGAGTTCAATCATTTTCATTCTGAATTACCATCCCAACTCAATTGTGCAATGCAGAGGTCTCGAAAATCTCCAATCATAAAATGCAATTAAAGATATAAATAAATTGTAATCTATATGTACAGAGTGAGGCAAAAGTCTAAAAACGGCTTAATATTTCAAAAAGTACGAGTCTTATGAGATAGAAATAAAAGCAGTTACTCACAACCATAAAAGAACTACTTTTTGATGAGTTTGACATTTTTCACCGCCATCTTGGAATGAACTTAATTTTTTTTAATGGGAAGGTGGTCATGTGATACACCATTTCGATGTAGAATTTCAAGAGAAACCCAACGGTGAAATTTGCACATCAATATTTTTAACCGATTCAAAATGGCGGCCAAAAACAATTAAATCGTGTTTTCCGATTTTGCTGTAGTACTATTTAAAAAAAATATTAATTATGTTTATTTTTGGGTTCAGAATTAAATAAGCTTTCAAACGATATGCCACACAACGATATTTTTGAGTATTTAAAATTTTTTAGTTACAGCCATTTTGATTTTTCAAAACTGATTTCGAGGGGTTCAACCAAATACAGTTGTGCGGCATATCGTTTGAAAGCTTATTTAATTCTGAATCAAAAAAGAAGCACAATTATTATTTTTTTTTAAATAGTACAGCAAAATGGGGCAAAATCGGAAAACACGACAAAATGCAAATCTAGTTTACTTTTTCTATGTATCTTGTAAGAAATAAAGGTACCAATTTCCAGCTCTCTAACTTAATGGGAATTATAATAATTAATTTGTATTGTTTTAGGGGTTGTTAAATTTTACAAATATTTTAGGGTTGTTAAATTTTAGGGGGGAGGACTACACTAAAAAAATACAAATATGGTTTACTTTTTATACATATCTTGTAAGAAATAAATGTACAAATTTCCAGCTCTCTAGTCTTAATGGAAGTATAATAATAAGTATTTATTGTTTTAGGGGTTGTTTCAACTCTTAAATCTAATTGAATTGCATCCTATGTCTCATACCAGGTCATGATCTATATGTGTGCCAAATTTCATTCAAATCCATCCACAGGTTTTTACGTGATTGAGTAACACACACACAGACAGACACCATTATATTTTTATGTAATAGTATAGATAATCTGTTTGCATTTGCTTCGACGAGAGTCACCTCGAGGGTTGGCGAGCGAAGCGAGCAGGAGGCGGAGCCCTCTAGTTACAAATAAAACAGCTGAATTGCATACAAAATGTATAATAATAACTGTTGGTTAAGCCTACAATTAACCAAAGCACGTTTATTTTCTTTGAATTTTGCAAATTTAGATGCAGGTAATTACTCTTCTCAACTAATATATATATATTTTTTTTTAATTAGGCAAACGAAAACTAAAGGCTTGCTGTATTATAAGTCGAACATATACGCTGCTACAAATTATATTGTTTCCTTTATCAACATTTTAAATATCAAAATTTCTAATATCAAAAATTGGTAATATCAAAATTTGTTTAAATAATAATGGCGAAATTACAACGCTTACTGAAATTCGAATTTTTGTGGTTGGTCGTGTCAATTTCGATCTCAGTTTTACATTAGCCACGCACAGGTCACCACTCAATCGTAATTTCCGTGAAAATAAGAGAGTATACAATAATCTATTTGAATTAGCTTCTAAATGGGTCATCACTGAGATTGGTGAGCGATACGAGCGAGGGTAGAGACCCTGGTCTAGTATACATTAAATGAAACAGATATGTGTCCATTTTTAATGATTGTGTTCTTGTCTGTTGACATTTTGTGATATAAACTGAAAACGTCACACCACACTGTCATTTGTCCGAAACTACTCATAATATGCAATATAAGGACATGTCATCGCCAGGTTAAAATTAATACAACCAATAAGGAAATGTTATTCCTTTAAACTTGTAGTAGTCCGGCTTGGCGATAATTTCAAACCGTGAAATTATGCAACAAGTTAAAAATATACAGACCTTTAGATATTATTTTCTCCACTTTACAATTTATTAAATAAACTCCGTAGTAAATTCCAAGCCTTTAAAGTTACCATCTTATTGTACTTGCTAATGCAATTTGCACCTCAGACTGGAAGCGTAAATAAGCCAGGCTCTGAAAACTTAATCCGACTCCTGTGTCTAACGATACATAAAGTAACTAAGTTTACGCACGTTATAATTTTATACGTTGCATTGCGCTAAAGAAATAACGAACTGAACATAATAATTAACTGTGCTTTTACGAACACAAATCTTCTAACAAGCTGAGCCGTGCGAATATTTCACAAGTAACTAGTACTTACCTGATTTAGTATGTTGATTTAATTCGGTTAATTGCGTTTATTTATTCACTTTACAGTTTATAACGCTTTACGTTGATTTAATTTGATCGATGTGTGTGGTAGATTACACGTGCGAACAAAGTGTAAACAATCTAACTAACAGCTGTCATGTTAGTTAAACATATTGTTAATGGATTCCTTTCATTAGGAAGCGTATGAACTTCCGTATGAAAGTTTTTGCAGTGAATTTGTTTAACGAAAACATTGGTTTTAAGCTATTTGTCTAATTTTCAAGAGCGAGGAACATAAGATTTAAAATTAAGATTTAAACATTAATTTTGACGAATAGTCCAGCAGTCAGGTAGTTTTACCTGGACACTATTCCAAAGTTAGTGAAATTTTGGGGTGTTGTTTGGGGATGTATAATGATGTAGTATACGAGTTTTCCACCTAAATTTCCTTGTGGAAACTTCAGGGGAGCCAAAATACCGTGATTTTTTCGGACTTTTTTCGGTTTTTTGCCTAAAACTAAAAAATTACGCGTCTTACGGAAAAATCTTGCAAATAAAACGTTAAAGAGCATTAAATGTCCTTCAAGATTCACTGGTCAAACATATTTTTCGGCCAAATAGTTACCGAGGTACAGCCTTCTAAAGTTAGGCTAAATTTTTACTTTCTCCCCCTATACCATAGTATATGGAGAAAGTATTGTATTCGTCAAAATTTTCGAGTTTGAGTTTTTGGTGGAAATATCCGTTTTGGGTCCCCCTGAACCTAAAAAAGTGGTTTTCGGAGTGATGTCTGTGTGTGTGTCTGTGTGTCTGTGTGTCTGTGTGTCTGTGTGTCTGTGTGTCTGTGTGTCTGTGTGGATGTTATCAGACCTAGAGCCTAAACCAGTCGTCCGATTTTGATGAAATTTGGTATGGAGGTACTAATCCACGGTATCTCCAGGCGTTTTTTTCATTTTTGTGAATTTTTTATTTTTAAGGGTAATTTTCCCATAAAAACCCATAAAATATCGGAAAAATTAACTTTTTTCAAAAACGGCTCTAACGATTTTGATTAAAATTTTATAGTTTATTAGGGACCTAAAGTACTATAAGCTGTAAAATTTTAATCAAAATCGTTCGAGCCGTTTTTGAGAAAAGTTGATTTTTCCATTATTTTATGGATTTTTATGGGAAAATGACTGTTAAAAATAAAAAAAATCACAATAAATTGGTAATAGTATTTTTTTATTAAGTTTCTATAATGAGGGAGAAAGTATGTGTCAGTTTCCTGATACCGTTTATTTTAAATGTAAACATTCACTAAAAAATGCATGTCTTTGGCCCCTAACTTTCGATTTTCAACATATCAGTGTATATTATGTATACCCCTTACCTTTTACCACCCACCCCTCCTACATCCCCTTCCCCATAATTATTTATGGATATATACCTAATAATATGCATTCTATAGGTCAAAAAGTAGTAAGATTTTTAATCACAACACCAAACCATATCAAGAGTAAATTGAATCAGCTGACCAGTTCAAGAGTAAATTTAACTGTTCTCATTTAATTCGTCTGGCCTCTTTTTCACTCTCACATTAACCCAATTAAGTAGTGTAGGTAGTTATAGAACGAACTCGTTACTTACTATTTATATATTTATACTTATGTACACGTATTTACATTCTAAACTAAAGGTAATAATATATGCACATTAGATAAATGCTAAAGGTCATCAATTAATTAATTGTCAGTCTTGATTTTTTTGGGGGCAAACTGTCACCACTCGATCTGCTGCCTGCATTACTGATAATAATGACAGCTCCATACTTTTCCTGTAGACGCCTCTTCACAGTTTTCACTTGTGGTAGAAAATCTTCAGGTACCTATCTGATCGAACAACTGGCCTATGGAAAACTGGCACTCATCACTATTCTCTTCAAGAAAAGAGAAAATATTCTCCATGGCTTGATCAAAGTTGGAAGTACTTACACGCCCATGTCTCTTTTGCACACGTGCAGGAATATTGTAAAAAATTGTAATACAATGTAACTACTGTGTTAAAACTCTTCAACAATGCAACTCGTTCTCCTTTTTATGTCCCCAATCGTCACTTAGCTCTCTTGCTTTTGACAAAATCGTATCTGCTAGTCCTGGTAGTGTCACCTTTACCATACAATTACGTCTTTCAGGATTTAACTTTAACTGTTTTATTTCAGTAATCTTCAGTAACTTGTTCATCGCACAGGAAATAGGCATTGTAGTAATCAAATGCCTGCTACCCCCAAATGAACGCTGATCGGGTTGGTTTGGGGGTAGCAGAAGCAATTTCCTCATCACGACGTAAAGAAACCAAAATCAATTTTTGAAGTTATGACTTCCGTTCGGCACTTTCGCTTGACTATGTTTCTGAAATCTCGCGTCACGCAAACTTTTTGCGTAGACACAAGTTAGAGCGTGAAGAGGGAATATGCGATCCATAGTATGTATAGACAAGTAAGCGAGTGGAGAGGGAATAGACGATACATAGTATATAATAATACGTTCTTATAATATTAATATATTATAATAATATTATATTATAATAAGTATGCGAAAAATAGTGACCATTATAATGTAAGCATTATTTATTTAGTGACTAATGATTTTGAGTGACGTATTAGTGTATGCACTCTACATAGAATTCTAAGAATAATTCAATATGTAAGAAATAATTTTAATAATTATTATAATTATTATATTTGTGCGTTTTAAGTTTTTTAAAGAAAATTAATTTTTGTCAAACTGAAGTAAGTTTAGACAAATATTACATTTTGTATGTTTTGACAAAGTAATTAATATTTTACATTGTTTTATTTTACTGTAATTTAGGCCTATTCACTTAAATAGGAAGGTAATGTGACCTTATTACCGTACCATGATAGAGGGCTCTATCTCGTTAAATATTAGGCCAAAACTATGTTTGACCAGTGAATTTTGAAGGAAATTAATGATCTTTAACATTTACTAAAACTATTTTTCGGTAGGACACGGAGTTTTCCAGATATAGGCAATTATTTTCATAGGATATTTATTATAGGAGTTAAGGGCCTATAGAATGCATTTCATTAGGTATATCTCCATAAATAATGATGGGCAAGCGGGTCTAGGAGGGATGGGTGGTAAAAGGTAAGGGGTATACATAATATACACAGATATGTTTAAAATCGAAAGATAGGGACCAAAGACATGCATTTTTAAATGAAAGTGTAAATTTTAAGAAATGTTGCCTAACTTTAGAGGGCTGTACCTCGGTAACTATTTGGCCGAAAATATTTTTGACTAGTGAATCTTTAAGGAAATTTAATGTTCTTTAACATTTTATTGGTAATATTTTCCCGAAAGACGCGTAGTTTTCGAGTTGTAGGTAAAAAACCGAAAAAAGGCCGAAAAAATCACGGTTTTTTGCCCCTCCTGAAGTTTCCACAAGGAAATTTAGGTGGAAAACTCGTATACTACATCCTTGTAAGTCCCCAAAAAACACCCCAAAATAACATTAACTTTGGAATTGTGTCCAGGTACCCCCCAAAACGTTTACCTGACTGCTGGACTAGAAGCATTAAGACAGATATGGCGTTGCCGAAAAGAACGACGTATGAAATAAGAAATAGTGTTATGTACGATTGCAAGAATAGACAATTCTTTTGAACCACCACTATGGGATGGAGTGTACAGATAGTTCATTTCCATACTAAAGCATTATTGAAGTTGAAGAAAATCTAGAAGGCTCACTAATGCTCCTCGTAGAACATATTATATAGATTTCCTTCTGTGACAATTTTCAAGCCTGTAATACAAGTATGAAATTTCAAAATTTGTAAAAGAGTTAAGTCCTAATATCAAAGAACCACAAAAAGAGCTATAATCCGTCTGTCTATAGGATGTGAAGAAAACGAAATTATTGTTGTTTGATGACTGGCGATCCACAATCCAGGTTGAGTAATCTGTAGTAAAACATTGCGTCATCGAATAGTAGGCTATCTTAGGAAATTTCAACTCAATCGGTTAATTCTTTATTTTGACGACCTGGTGAATCATCTCCACGCTTTGCAGAATCAACCTTCACAAGTAAAATCAGTTTTAAAATAAATTAATTGTAAAAAAAATTATAAAATAACTGATTAAATAAACGCGACACATTACAATTAAATCGCACAGACAAATAAACACGTATTATTTACTAGTGTTTGTTTACTGTAACTGCGAGTAAATAGACTGAGGTGATGTAATCATGGAAGTAGTTTTTGTTTGTTTTAGAATGGATTAAGTTAAGTAATATTTATACAGTTTATATTTAAATACAACTTTTTTTCTACGTTTTAGCCTACTGGGTGTTTCAAAATCAATTCCCTCGAGATACAAGAGTCTTTTACCCAAGGAGTTCGTTGGGCTTAGTGAAAATTTCAGGAAATACTTGTGTATCTAGGGTGCAAAGTTGAGTTTGTCGCACGATATAAACATTTGACGCCCTAGGCGTAGCCGAGTTTATCGAGTGTGACAAATTAAACTTTGCACCCGCAATAAACCCAACGTTATTCCTACACCTACGTTTTAAATTAGTGGTTTAGTTTTGAAAAAGCTGTTTTGCAGAGGTTAGTTCCTAAACAATCATAATTTTCAAAACATAGACTACATCAGCTGTTTACTTTGCGAACAGTGTGCAAAGTAATAAGATGGAGCGCGAAAAGTATTTCTTCAACGCACGCCATCTGATTAGACGTTTAACGCACTTTATTGAACAGCTGTAGGAAAATCTATTTTCTGCCAGTTTTACGAAAATTGTGTGGGCTATTTGTAAATATTTCCTCATACAGCTTTAAGGATTTCCTCGCAATTAACTTCTATAAAAGCGAGTGTACGTACGAGCGTACGTGGAGTAACATTTAAAGAAGAAAAATACCTGTTCGTTTAACCTAATAATATAACAGATGATTTCACCCATCATCTGTAATAAGCAAACAAAACCTAGCGAAGATTATAATTTTTGGTTAGGTTTAACTTAAATCAATAATATAGCCTATAATATTAATAACTTATAAATCATTTGATCTATCAATATGAAATAAAAGGCAATTAAAAGATAAGTACCTGGGCGACCGAGCATTACTCGGTATTTTTGTTAATTGTGTTTTTTTTATAGGAAAATGTATGTAAATACAAATCAGGTAAGTACTGTTTTGTAGGCCTACTCATAACTCGCGAAATATTAGCACGGGTCAGCTGATTTCAAGCTTAAAACAATTATAACCTTTAAGACAAAGAAAAAAAAAAAAAAAAAAAAAAAAATTTATAGGAGACAGCTGATGGAAATATTATAGGAAACAGCTGATGTTTGTCATATGTATCCTATTGATTTTAAATTACATATCCCCAATGTTAAAATTTTTCAATTTTCAAATGAGTTTTTCAGAAAAATACGAGTTTTCCTGAGGTAGTGGTTTTCACCAATCGATTTTTTAGTCCCAAAAGCCTCTAATCCCAAAGTTTCAGCAAAATCCTTCCGCTGGATCTCGAGATTGCTCGTACAAACACACAAACAAACCAACAAACAAACAAACAAACAGACATTGCTCGTATTAGAGTATAGGATATTTGTATCTTTTTTTAAATATACATAATAAGATACATAAACACAAAATCTTAACAAATATTCCTACAGTTTGATAGTACTTATAATTGTATACATTTACCGAGTTAAAAATCCCCGTCAGCATAGTTAGGTAGGCCTAGATAAAGTGTGTTGTTTAAATAGTGTTTTGTATAAATGTTGTATTTTTTATGTGAATCTAATTAATCCACATGTGATTTTTCACGGGGATTTACTAGTTATTATTAAAATTTCTTGTATAATATAACAGCTGATTTCACCCATCATCTGCTAAAACAAAACCTAGCTTAGATTATAACTTTGGGGTTTATCTACCTTTGGGGTATTGTGAAGTTGATTTTCTTAAAATATGATTAAAAGAACTAATATAAGCTTTAATAAGATTTGCTTTGTCTTCCTGTGGTTTTTCACGGGGGTTTACTAGTATGTCAATAAAATTTGTTTGAGTTGGAGTGCGTAAACCTTTTTAATAGCGTTCGCTATATTCTCATCAGTAACTTTAAAAACTCCTTCATAATCTATTTCGTAAACCGGGTTTTCTTTCTAAAACATCTTATTCGTAGTTTTTTTTTTTTTTAAACCTTCACTCAATAATAATACCTTATCGATGGCTTCCTCAGTGATATTCCCTACAACCTCAGATATAACCTTTTAAAAATTATAGCCTCCTCTTTAGCCAGATTTATAATCTCCACAAAAACCTTGTTTAATTATCTCCATCACAACCTCTCCAGTAACATACTCTGCACCTTCATCATAACGTTCTCAACATAACTTCCATCATAACAAACATTTTGATAAAATTATCAACACCTTTCTCAGTAACGTTACCTACAACCTCCCTCATGACCGTATCTAATTAATCCGCTTGTTATTTTTCACGGGGATTTACTAATTTGTAAATAATTCAATTGAATTAGAAAAAGAAGCGGAATCTAACTCGTTACCTTTAGATTACGAATCACTTACTTTGGTGTTGAGTACAGTAAAATATTTTTCTTGTATTATAATGTAATTGTTGCAATATAATTCAATAATCCATAGTTACGAATTACGAATAAAGTCTACAAATACCGAAAGTTTCTGTAAGAGTGTAGATGACTCACGTTACATTTCTTATCTGGAAATCAGCTGATGTGATGTGTTAGCGGTAGGTAACTAGGTCATTGATTTGCCAGTGCTACGTATGTAAGTGCTAAACAGTGACAGTAATACAAATACTAAATTGAAAGTACCGATTTAAATATTATGGAAACTATATTATGTTTGTATTTATAGTAGATTTAAAAAGTGTGGTTTATTAATTGACGTAAATGAGTGTGAATCGCATATCGGAAGCTTTTAGGTTAAGCCATAACATTTCACAACTTAATAAAAGGTTACGTTTTAGAAGCGATTGTTTTAAGTCTATATTTCGTTTTCATTTTCTAATTATTTTCATTATGTTTAGAATTGACTTTGTTGTATGTTACTTATCTTTGAACTATTTTAGTATCTTATCTTCTAAAGCGAGAGATAATTGTCTGTCTGCTAAATAGATCTGGAATCTCAGTCTAAGGATTTTTGATTTTTTGATTTTATATGGGGCTTTTGGCCACGAGAAATCGATTGGAAATGGTCACCAGTCTGGGAAATTTCGTTTTCTATGTCTTTTTATTAAATTAAAAAGTGAAATTTGTCCATTTTAAACAATACAAAGCACAGCTGATGCAAATGTTTTCAATGTCATTACAATAATCATCTGTTTTCTTTTAAACGAAGCTCAGCTGATGCAAATGTTTTCAATACCATTACAATAATCATCTGTTTTCTTTTAAACTGTATTTTATTAGAGGTAAGCCTAATGTTGTATCTATTTATAGTTACCATGGCAACGAATACTTCTGCTAAATAAACATACCATTTATTTAGTTGTTTAATGTTATAGGCCTAACCTAAACGATGTTCTCGGAAATTTGCAATAATAGTTATTGACGTGAGCGAACTAGGCCCTGCTTATAATCGAGCTTTAGCTCGGTCTCCTGGTACTGATTTTTTAAAGTGAAAACTTTTTAGGCGTTGTATGAAGTAAAGTATACGAACTCGCGATACGCTTAAAGTAAGACGCTTTTGATTTCGTCGATAATTTCTTCTTCTTCATTGTTTTACACACGTACCTATACAAACCAAACGTTTAACGTAACAGCTGATCGTAAAAGAAGATAAATTCGACGAAATAAAATAGGCAATGGTAAATGCAAAGGCTTAAACTCAATATTGTAGTTGTATCTTCCGTTTGTACATAAATATAAATACTTCCATTTGTACATAAATTTAAATACATCAATTTAAATACTTCCGTTTGTACACCAATTTGAACCTTTGCGTATTAAATGTGGTTACAAGTAACAGATGCATTGTTGTCAGAGATGGAGGAGTTGTCTCTATCACAGATTGGCTTCAGCTTATCCCGCGTGTTTACTTTGTACACAGAATCGCTTACTAAAGTATACAAGCCATGTCAGTAAACCTTCGAAACAACTTCATTGTTGGAAGTTATAAAAGCACTTTCCTTGTCAAAACAGATTGTACGCGCGACGGCTTTATAAGCGATGGAAAATATAAAAATTAATAATTCCATCTCGTAGCCGAGCCGCTGACGTGAGTCTAGCGAATTTCCTAAATAAAATTTATATGTTTTAGGGTTTCAACCGACTATTTATGATTATGGCCTACTCATTTATGCGCTGTTTGTGTGTACGAAATATTACTAGAATTTGTCTGCACATAAACCTTTAGCTTCAGATCACGCGCCTGCGTCTTCGGGTTATGGACTACTTTGCTTCGCTCGCAGCGTAACTTCTTGGCCGTCGGCCTCAGATCAGTATATGCCCACACGGTAAAATATCTCTCGTGTACCGGGTACTTTTACGGTATTTTCAGTTTTAATTTGGGGGAACCAATCGAGCTATAAAGTCGTGTAAAACAAAACAAAATGTGCAGAATATTATCCTACCATTATTTTTGTAGAAAAAACACTCTAAAAACGTTTTATTCTACAACAAAAAATCTAAAAAAAATAGCTATTACCGGTAAAAAAAAATCTGGAAATTGGTTGACCGTGCAGGCCAACCCTAGAACTTCCCGCTTAGTTTGAATTTTAAACGCTTAAAATGAGTTTTTTTGTTAAAATACCAAAAAACGAAAATTTGTGAATTTTTAAACAACGATAACT
>JAGFPH010002771.1:5260-31577 GCA_018207615.1 Philaenus spumarius
AAAAACTTTGTTAGCGAGCACCTATGGCCCTAGGGGAAGCTACATACCAAATTTCATTCCAATCCGTTTTGGTAGGTTTTGATAAATCGTGATTTAGTAACTTTGACCCCCCAAAACCCCCCTAAAATTTTGAATTTCGGAAACCCTTTCGTAGTGCGCGTCTAGAGCCTATAAAGAGTATTAGTGTCAAATTTCATGTTTGTAGGCCTCGTGGTTTTGGAGAAACTGTGATGAGTCAATGGTATTTGACTTTTATAAGTATAGATAAATACTTGGATTACTGATACCTAAAATAGATCAAAGTGTACTAATAAGCCTCTATGAAAAATACAGGCAGATCAATTAAATACACATCGGAAATACATCATTTAAAAAATACTATTTAAAAACAACAAACTTTATGTAGGCCTACCTAACTATGCTGAGGGGAATTTAACCTCCTTTACAATTATAAGGATAATTATTAAAATATGATTCTTTAAAACTGTAGGCCTATTTGTTAAACTTTTGTATTTATATACATCATTATATATATTTACGTTACAAGTGAGGTTACTGCTTCTTTACATCATTCGAAGGGGTTGTTGTACAAAGCGAAACCGAGTTGTATAATCCCCTGAGTGATGTAAAGAAGCGGTTGTCACGTGTAACGTACAATATTTTACCTAACCCCATATTTAGAATACGGAAAGAACAACTTTACTTTTGTTATTAAATTTCAGAAGTATACGTTAATCTATGAATCAGTGTTATATTTTAAACAATACAATTTTGTTTATAATTTTGTGATATATCATTTCTTACTTAGTTTTAAGTGTCTGTGATTTTCAATCTTTTTTAAATTGTAATTATAATGTAATATATTATATTTTTACCTTATATTAAATCTAAACTATTTTGTGTGTTCTTATTCCCCAGAACCTTCTCACTTAATTCATGTTATTCATTCGTACATTTAAATGTTTTTTCATGCAATAGTAAAATATAAAATTAATATTCTGAGTTATTTTTTCTACCCAGTTATTTTATTTGCTCATTGTTCCTGTATTTATTGACTTTTATATATCAACTGAAATTGTTAACTCGAAAATGTGTCTTTTGCACTTTTTTAGCATTTAATTAAAGCAAAATATTAAAATACTACCATGAGATTAATATATTCTTAGTTTAACCTATAAATTATTGTTTAGGCTACTAATCTTAATCTTAAACAATTTCAAAAATCAAAGGGAGATTTGTGGAAAATTTAAGACATGAAGTGTTTAAAACACTTGATTTAAGTGCAGTCATATAAATAAAACTATGAGCTATAGTTTGACTATTGTAGCTCGTGCATCACTGAAGATGGCGACTTTGTCGTTGAAACGCGTTTGAGTTAATAAACGTATGACTGTAGTTGTGAGATTTTGTGTTCGATATTTATTCTGTCAAGTACAGTCATATAGGTTAACATTGATCCCCTTCAAAAAACAAATAGCTACAATTGTTTAATCTGTTAAATTAAAACATAAATATATACAATTTTAAATATACCTTGAAAGATGTCAATCTATAATGTTACATTAACACCTCAACGTATTATAGATATTGGGGGAATCAAAGTTATCTTCACAAATTGTCAACTTTGTCCGGATAAGTTCCGATATATTTTGATTATTGTTTAGTCAAGCTACAATTATTGTCAACCTTCATTATAGGTTATAAGTCATTAGAATGACTTTCAGTACCAAATGCATTTAAAAGGACAATCTCAAAAATGCTGTGCACTGACTGAACTAATACATTTACAAAATTTTCTGTTTCTTTTTCAAGGCAAAGTTGACATTGGTTCAACATGAAAACATATTATATTTGATCACATAAATTTAGTGAAGACACTAACTCAGATTTACTTTGGATTCTTTGTTTTAAATGTTCAATATTCATCTCTCATACAGAATAATTTAACGATGTGAGGCCGGTATATTTTCAAAAAAAAGTCATTTCACTTATTTTGTAATGTGGTAGTGCGCTCCTGGTGCCATACCAAATTTTCTGATGAAGCCAGAGTTGTCCAAAGTAAGGATCTTTTTCCAAGTGTGATATAATGTCTGTACTATTTAGCAAGTTGGGTCGCTTTAATGACTACCCCATCAAATATATAAGAGCTTTTAAGCCTACTGATAAAAATTCCAGCCCCAAAAATTTCCACCAAGAACATTATTTTAAAATTTTATCCGTGATTAGATATGGATTACCAGAAACAATTGTGTCTATTCACACATCATTAGTCTTGGATGCAGCTTCATCAGTTCTCCAAATGTTTGTATAAAAGTTATTATTAGATTCTTGGTGATAGATGTTAACGTCTTTAGCAATAGAATTGCCCTAGGACTGAACAAGTAAAATAAGCTATTGGTTCAGTTTACTCTTGTTCAAACCTCTTGTTTAATTTGTAATACCTTGCCTTAAAAGTGTTATACTGTCAGAAGGAACTCCAGGAAAAATCAATTAAGTCATGAGTAAAACTGTTCACTCTTCTATAAATAGTTTTCTGTTCATTTTCCTTAACTTCCCTTTTTTACAAACATAACCTCAATTGAAAACATATCCAGTATTTTATTACAAGCATCTGCTGTGAAATAATGTAGGTGTAAAATTAGTCACAGCTGTTTAATCTTACTCCTTGATTATAACCGCACCAGTTTATGGTTGATTGATATATGGTCCACCCAGTACATCAATAATTTTAAAAGCTTAAATTGTAAGGGTGAAAACTTTCTGTGCGAAACAAATATCTAGTAATCATTTTGATGGTTGGTAGGTAAATTAATATTTGATAACGTTTTACCTTGTATATAACACAAACAAAGTTATGACTCTACCCTACCCCCATTTTATACTAAACAAATATATTCAATATAATTTTTGTTCTCAGATGACTTAAGTTCACTCATGACAGAACTAAGCAACCAAGACCAGCCCCACATGTGTGATCAGTGTGGTCGACGTTATAAATGGAGGATGTCATTATTAAATCATAAGAAGAAAGAATGTGGAAAAGAAGCTAACTTACGATGCCCACAATGTCCATACGTTAGCAAAATTAAATCCAACCTTAAACGCCATATGTTCACTCGTCATTGTCAGATTACTTCAGATGAGCACTGAAAATGTCTCCTTGTTTCATAATAATAATTGTATATTGCATTTCATGTTTACCAAAAATCTTAGTCTTAATAAGTGTAAAATCTTTGCACTAATAATATTAAGATAACATTAAAGTACCTAGTTGTTATATTTGTGACAGTACCT
Organism: Philaenus spumarius; assembly: GCA_018207615.1. NCBI lineage: Eukaryota > Metazoa > Arthropoda > Insecta > Hemiptera > Aphrophoridae > Philaenus > Philaenus spumarius. Next base: position 8,555 of record JAGFPH010002771.1, read on the forward strand.
TTAAAATATTATGAATATTTGTATGATTTCATGTTTTTTCATTCATAAGCCAAATAAATTATAAACATTTAATTCACTTTTTAGTACATGTAGTTCAACTACCATTTACTTGTCCAATAAGATCAAGATTGAAATTAAATCTTCTTTAATTAAAACCGTTTTACTTTCTTATTTACTGATGTCCCTAAGACGTTGTGTCTCTTACTTGCATTAACTAAAAAATCAGTACATTTGCTTAACCCTCTAACTGCTGATAATTTTTTTCCCAGTGATAAACCAAATTAGAGGTCACAGACAAAAAATTTTTTTTTACATAAGTAATTCAAACACAAACCATGATGTATTATGTATCAGTATTTAAAGAAATAAGCATAGAAAAATAAAACAATATAAAAAATGAACTTATTTCTTATCAGCTGATGTCTTTTCCGTGTTTATGTAACAATTTTTTCTTTTGAAAAAATAAAAACTCATTTAGTGACCTCACAGCTCTATTCCATAAAGAGATAATTTTTTTTTACTTAAGAGTAAAATGTGCCTAATATTGTAATAAAACAAGAAATGTTCATTGTTAGCACTTATTTTTATTCAGGGGCACAGAAATTATGAGAAACTATTATGTTGCGCTATGTACAAAGCTGGACTTTTTATTGAAAAACGCATGTTCACTAAAAATAACAAACACTAAAAAAAAACAACACTTCAAGAAATGAAGTTTCATCTGTGTATATTTGCTATATTACTTCATTATGAGTAGAACTATATAAGATTTGTGTCATTCAGCTGATATTTGACGATTTTGTGCCAGATTTAGTAAGCCGTGTTTAATGCTATCGCGATGGTGATAATAGCACTGTAAACGCTCCCAAACCTATCGCGATCGCGATAATCAGCAGTTGGAGGGTTAAATCTAAAATAAACAGAAGAAAGTTATATACATATCAATTTTATTTTCTTGTTGTTTGCTGCTAACTTTAGTTAGAGCTAACTTGATCCTTTTACCTCAATAAAAGAAATTATATTTCCATAAACTTCAGACTCCTCAGCTGTGTTGGCCATGTTATCACCTTAAGATTACTGACTTGCACCTGGGAAGAAATAGATACAAAACTGGTATTTTTATACTGTTATTTTGTGCATGCTTTATCAGTATTGTCATACTATATTAATTATTACTTATTTATGTATTCTTTTTTTAATATTTAAACTACATCTTATATTTGCATGTTTATTATTTTTATTTAACCTGCTTTATTATGAACAACTCTAACTAAAGATAACCATACTATTGTCTGTTTTCAGAAAATTCTTGTAGTGATTACATAGAACGTCCTTTCTCATGCCTTCGTTGTGGAAGACTATATAAATGGAAAAGTTCTCTTAAAAGCCATGTATTAAATGAATGCGGAAAAGAGCCACAATACAAATGCCCTGACTGTCCGTACCGTTGTAAAGTGAGGTCCAACCTTTTAAAACATATCCGTAACAGCCACAGAATTAAAACTCAAGTGCCTGTAAATATGTTTCCTGGATTATAAGTCAAGAACTGAAAAATGTCAAATTCCAAAGTGCGTTGTATAGAAATAAAGAGTTATTTATTCAAACAAATATTGTAATATGAAGATATATTAAAACATAATTTGATGTTACATTAAATAATAAAACCATTTAATTCCAATCATATTTATAAATATTAGACTTTAATTACCACATTCCACAATTTATTTACTTGAAACTGAAAAATATTCTAGCCTAAAAATTTAAGAACTATCAGCACAATATTATGTTTGAGGGACATTCTACAGTAAGTTCAATTGTGATTGATAGCAAACTGTAATAATTGTTAACTTAATTACCTTATGGCGATTCTGTCGAACAGTCCTTGAATTGATGTAGTTATTGTGTTTCCATTACATGATGCGTTTCGACTCTTTACTCAGTCATTTTCAAATGTACGCACAAATACACTTCACAAACATTTAAATAACACAAATTACAACACATTTTCCGCAAACAAGGCTACCACCTAGCTTACAGAACTTCCATTAGCCTAAATAAAGTTTTAAAACCAAAAAGAGCAAGAGACTGACCAATTTAACAACAGTGATGTGTATCAGTTATCAAGTGACGATTGCCCAAAAACTTATATAGACCAAACTGGACGCACATTTAAAAACCGTTTTAAAGAACATATTCCATCTTCCAAACGTTCTACCACCAAGAAAATAGTTTCCAAGTTCACACAGCATTTAATTGACACCAACCATAACTACACAGACATTGACAAGAACTTGAAAATATTACATCACTGCAATGAAGGTCCATTAATGAACGCAATAGGTTCCACATATATAAAATGCAAAAACAAAATCCAGACAATCTACTTAATAATAAGCTGCTTGTTCATTCTCACACCATCTTCGATTTGATTAATAGTACGGAAGCAGTTCCAGCGCTTCAAGATGTACAAACTTAAACAATAACCCCTCCCCAATACTAAAAGACCATTATCTGCTGACCGGCATTACTTCAGTTGACGATCAAACACATTCAAGAACGGTCCGCGATAACATGCATCGCTCGTATTTGTATAAATTTGAAATGTGTTGTAATTTGTGTTATTTCAATGTTTGTGAAGTGTATTTAGGTGTGCATTTGAAAATGACTGAATAAAGAGTCGAAACGCGTCATGTAAAGAAAACACAATAACTACATCAAATCAAGAATTGTTCGACAGAATCGCCACAAGGTAATTAAGGTAATAAATATTTAACAATCCAGTAAGGCTACAAGCATTAAAAAATGGTGTAATAATTGACACAGTATTGTAAGGGGAGTATGCATAACCATATACTGGTAGGAATTCAGTTTGCTATCAACAGATGGAAGACTTGTGTATGAAACTTTTGTAATACAATTTTATAACTTTCTAGAAATGTTTAGTCTAGAAATGTTTACATTTTTAATAAATGCACAATTTAGTTGATTCCATTATAACTATGCCCTGAGATCATCTTTGAGGAAAGAGTTTTTTTCTGAAACATGGGGAACAGGTGTAATTGTTAAATTATCAATTACGCTATAAAGTTTAAGTTGTCAAAAACATTAAATGTAAATGTTACTTCTTTAAGAAAAAGTGTCACCAGTTTTATCTGTAAGTTTATTTTTAAAACAACTTATTCATTTACTCAAACAATAAATATGAGCAGTACCAATCAAAATATAAGTTGCTTCAAATTCTTTACTCTGTGTGGTATAATAAGACTGGAATGTCTTCTGACATCAAACAAAAACAATACATGATATAAAAACTGTAGGATTATATTTATTCTTAAATAACTCTAATTGTTTAATTTATTTAAGAGTCTTTTTCATTTGACAACTAAGGATTTTGATAAAACTAAGAATAATTTTGCCATAATGCAAAGTTTTTGATTTCCAACGTTGATGTAGACTTTACAAGAAGTCTGCACTGTGATGTATGGATGTAAAACAAGAGTGCAATACAGTATATAGTTAATTAAAAAGAAGAAGCAATGATTGGTTATTTTTTACGCAGTTTTAAGTTAAATTTTATAATGGTTATATTAGTTTATATGCGACTAATATGAATTAAAATTTCTGAATTTCACAGACGTTTTCTACAGAATAATGAATTCTCACGCAATTCACCAGAGCAGCTCACTAAAACCGTTTGTCCCGATCGAATTAAAGATGTCCAAAGGTCCGCACTTGCCAAAAGCTACTACGAGCAGAAGGTGTGCCCACTGTCTCACGCAGAAACGAACATTTTGGATGTGTTCCATTTGTGAAGTTCCTCTTTGTCGTACAAAAAACCGCAATTGTTTCAAACACTTTCATTCATGTTAATAAGTTTGGCTTTGAAATACATTGTATTGTGAATAAATAAAAAGTATTAGAGTTTTGAGAATGAAATTTATTACGGTACCAACTATTTTATTATATTAAAAAATTTGAACCATAAAATTTTTGTATCACAATAACTCTTTTCCTATCAGTGGTAGAGAATCTGAATAAAATACTTAAAAAGAATAATAATTAATTTGTCAAAAGAAATAGAGTGCTTTCAGTGGCGTATCGACGGGGGTGGACGAACGGGACCGCCCCCCCCCCCCCCAGAAGGTCTTTTTAATAATGTGGATTGTATTTTAAACTCATCGATCGTGGAATACATAGTCGATATTCAATTAAAAATTACATTATTTATGATTCATTTCGTGATGTGATCACGAAAAAATAATCGTACTTTTTGAAATAAATATGATTCTTACCCTACGCAATCATGATTTCCTTACAGTGATGTTTGAGTCTCAGAGGTCTGGTTCATGAGCTGACGGTATACGAGCGCTGATTAGCTCCGCGTTGATAATGCTGAAAACGGGGCGTTAAATTCTCAAGTTATCGGGATGTTGAAAGCGCGTCGTTGGTAACGTGGGTCCCGTGTTATACACAGCGTTTTTGAAGCTTTGTCAATGTTGCGTCCTTCACTTTCAAAATAGAAACCATTCAGTTATTCTGTCTAGGTGTTTTACAAATAATAGAAACATATGAGGAATTGTGTATCAGGAGAGCTAGACGGTGGAGTACACATCCAGTGCTTTCAAATCGTGGATCAAGCTACAGCCATACTTACACGAGCTGAGTTTAGTCGAGCCGACCCAGTCCGTCGCAGAAATCCGTAGCAGTGGATAAATCTAACAGACCCGCACCGTTCCGAAATGTGTCGGAAGGATGCGCATGCATTCCACCCCACCACAACTACTGTCACAACTTCCATGAATTGCAAAATTATCATGGACAAACAGTGGAAGAGATCGAACGTTCTTTCTGGTTTTGATCTGTGGCTATAGAAGTACATAATAATCACTTTGAAATAAAAAATAACTACTTAGTAGCCTCTCTAGTAGCTGCGCTCCATATAACTTTGTTCGGCGTTGATAGCGCCCGCGTCAATCCGTGTTGGAAACGCTCTAAGCCCGGTTAACTTAAATTCGCTAGCGTTGATAGCGTTCATATAATATGGCCACAGTAGTTCTATTTACCCAATTAACTGACGTTAACGCGGCGCTATCAGCTCTCGTATAACGTGGTCCTAAAAGGCAGCGCGCTGGGGTGCTGGCTAGACTGTCACTCAAGGTCAGTGCGGGGTGATTTTTCGGAAAGAATGTTTATATTGCACTATTGTCTGACTCAAGTCCATCACCATTCACTTTAAAAAAATATATAATTTTCAGACTTTGCGATGGGTTAAAGAACTTTCATCCGTTTAGGATTTGTTGAATATATATTCTGACCTGAGCTTAGTCCCCCCCCCAAAGCCAAATCTTCGGTGCGCCACTGAGTGCTTTATGCAATCTTGCAGGATTTCTTAAACCATTCTTATCAAATTAATCACTGTGGCACTACTGTATTTTAGAATTTCTAAATGCAATTTAGCATGACTAGTAATGTATCAATCAAAGTTTAAAGCTTAAGTGTGTGTAATACCACTCGAGTAAAAGGATCAAATCCAGTGAGAAGGATGGCCTATGATATTACATTGGCAAAGCACTCGAGAGCAACTAGAATATCACTGTATACACTTTCGTTTTTCCTAATGTCAGTCTTATTTTTAGTTTCCGCCATGTGCGTTTGATATTTAAATTTGCAGAAAACTCCAATGTTAGTAGGTAACAAAATTTGCACCGATGTTTTACTGGTATCAACTTGACTGAAAATCATGTTTTTCATCTTGTTTATATGCAAATATCTTTAATAAAAATGTATAACTTACATTTTTTTCACCTAAGAATTATAATTCAGATGTTCATGAACGATTTCCTGCAAACTACAAAAGATCATCTTCAAAATTAGATGAAAGATAAGTTATATTGAAGAGGACTGTGAGGGACAGTTTCATCCTGTTCATAGAATTTGATCCTGGTTACTGGCGCTCTATTAGTTACCAAGGCCGTAGACAGGAAAACTTTTTGGCAGCGGTCAGGTCAGGTCCGGGGATTTGAATTTAAACCCTTTTAACACGTTCACTGCTAAGGGCGCACATGTGAGCTTGACACTGAACACTATGAGAAGCGGCCGACGTACAGTGCATTGCAAGCCAAACCCATATTGGTAGTATTTTCAATACACAATGCATTGCGTGTTTTGTTAGAGTAAAGTATTTTTGTTGAACCTCATAGTTTTCTTATTTAATAGACCAGATCAAGCTCACAAGAGAGTAAGGCTGTAACCTACTGCATCCATGTGTATTGTACGTTGTAGTTTAAATCAAGCAAATCTAAATATCAGTATGCATGCAATTCACAATGATGTAAAATATGTTGATGGATCCTCTGTTGAGTTGTATATTTTATGATTTAATTTGCACTTTTTAAACCTGGTATTAATTTTTACTACTAAATTTTGGGATTTCGGGGGGTTTTGACCCCCCCCCCACCTGGCTACGGCCTTGTTAGTTACGCTACATTCCATCTTCATTAATCCAACTGGCATAAATTAAAAATATTAAGCAAACTAAATTATACCAGAAATCATATATACATTTGAATTAGAGAAAATAATATTATAATACTAGAAGGTCCTACTCAAAGAATTTGAGCATTCATTTCGATTGAAGTTGTAAACATAACCTTAAACTATATTGCAAGCTAAGTTTTGTGTTGAAGCCAATCAGCTGTTGTAAGTGTACTTGACTATCCTTACTATATATCAACACAAAACCTAACCTAGTAGTGATAAAAGACGGCCAAAATAATAAAGGAGAACTAATATTAGAACAATAAATTAAATCCATGAAAATAAAACATTTAGAATGGAAAAGGAAGAAAACAGAATAATAAATTTCTTGGATTTAGAAATAACAAGCAACTTGAATTTGGAATTTTTAGAAAGGATACATACACCGATAATATAACTAATGCCGATTCAAACCACCCAATGGAACACAAAATGGCAGCTTTTCGGTGCATGATTAATAGGTTGTATAATCTTCCATTAAAAAGGGAAGCACACAAGGAAGAACTGAACACAATATTCAAGATAGCTGAGAATAATGGCTATCAAAAGGGAATAATAAGAAAATAAATTCATAAAATAAAACAAAATTTAAACAGTAAGACAGAAGTCCCAAAGAAGCGGGAAAATATCTGGGCGGGATTTACCTTCACTGGAAAGGAAACATACAAAATGAAGCAATTTTTGGAAAATACAATGTAAGCAAAAAAAAAACAATTTTACAATTTTTGTAAAATTTTTTGGCGTTTAATACGAACAACACTATAAAGAACAGATTAAGTACCGTAGGTCTATAGAAAAAAGGGAAGCATACGATAGGAATGGAGTATAAGAAATAAAGTGTAAGTGCAACGCAACATATAGGCCAAATGGGACGAAAATTAAAAACAAGATTTAGAGAGCATATTAGTGCCCTAAAACACTTCGTTTTCCAGATATCCGCCATTTTGTTTTTTTTACAAAATAATTCAGATCTAGATAAATGTTTAACTGAATGAGTTCAAACTTGGCTTGAAGTTTAACCTAACAATGATCTGTCTCAAGAAAAATATGCGATTACATTCAATCATGCGTTTCAAAATGGCGACTGTTTGAAAAAGTCAAACCTAAATTACTAAAAACACCTTACATTTTAACAAAATATTAGGACACCTTTTTGTGTAGCCCTTTGATTCCCTTTCGGATGGTGTAACTGTCAACACAATCGGATGAAGGATAATATAGTTAAGTTATGTGTAATAATTGGATTGTTTAACCCGGCAACAGCGGCAACCTATACCAACACAGTATAAACACAACACTATTGTATACATATCATGCTGTTATTATCTTTAACTTACCTATTATCATTCATTCGATTGTTTCGGCAGTTACACCATCCGATAGAGAATCAAAAGGGCTACAAAAAAGGTGTTGTGACATTTTTTGTTATGATAGATCATTATTAGGTTAAACTTCATGCCAAGTTTAACTCAATCAGTCAAACATTTCTCTAGATATGAATTACTTTGTAAAAAAAAACAAAATGGCGAATATCTGGAAAACGAAGCGTTTCAGGGCCCATGTTTATTTTATATAAGGAATCCACTCCAGAAGTTTGGCGTCCTATTTAAGAAAAACCCTGTCATTGTATCCTTTCAATCTATAGTAAATCCCATCGTAATGAAACACAAAACCAATATTTTGTAACGTTTTAAAAAATTTTATTGAGCCTTACTGCCATGGTTTTGCTAGTTATGGGATTTACGAGGCAGATTAACAAAAACTATGAAAAAACTAAATACTGTAGTCTATGTTAAGGTGCCTCATTAAATCTGTATCTGGCAAAAATATGGTTAGTAAGACTTAGTAAATAAAATATTATGTATATTATGTTTGTGTTTTATTAGGTATATAGGCTATATCTATGCAGGGAAAAGTATTGAAATGCACTGCCTTATAGTTTAAATGATTAACTGTGGATCAAAGGACAATAATTCTGTTTTTTAATTGTGATTGAAGATGTTAAAGGAAAAATCGGTGAAGTGAAACTTAAAATACTGTTTTTAATATATAAATAAAAATGATTTAATTGCTTCAATGGAAATTTTAACTAAATTTATGTTCACAGTGAAAGAACTTCTATGAACAAAATGTTCTTTTTTTTTCTTTGAGTTTAAGTTTAACTTCATATTTGAGTTTGAGTTTAAGATGTATTCAAAACCTCATTTTTTATAAACTAATTAAACTAAGTTGATCTGATTCAACAAAAAATAAACTCTGATTTTTGCAATATTTTATTTTGTTATTAATTCTTATTTTGCTTATATATAACTATCAATAGTCCTAACCCTCAAGTACCTTTAACCATTCGGAAATCCAAAGGACTTCATTTACCCGCACCAACCACTAACCGACAGTGTGCTATGTGTATAAAAGAAAGTTATGAACTCCTTAATGTATACACAGTGGATTTGTTCTTCAATGCACTGCACCATTGTGTATTTCATCAAGACGAAATTGTTTCCAAAAGTTTTATGATTACAATAATATTTATATTTGACAAAGACTGAAAATATCATATTTCAACATGTGCTGTAAAGATTTGTTTAGATATTTTAATAAGCGGATTTGTTAAAACATTATTTGCTACTATATAAAATAATAAAACAAATTATTTCAATCATATTTATAAATGTTAGATTTTGTCGCCACTTTCCACAAAATTTATTTAGTCGAAACACATAAAACATAAAAATTTATGAATTATCAGCACATTATGTTTGAGAAACATTAATTGTGATTTATAGCAAATTGTAATATTTGGTTTTACTGTGTCCACACAGTATTGTAAGGGGAGTATGCATAACAATATACTAGTAGGAATTCAGTTTGCTAACAACAGAAGGACTATGTATCAAGGAATTTCATTTTATATGTAGTAGGTCTACATGATATTTGTAATACAATTTTATAATTTTGCAACTGTTTACTTTAAAAAATTTACATTTTTTAATTGCTTTTTTTTATTTTAATAAGTTTTTAACAAATTTATATATAGTTTTGACCTGAGGTAATATTTGAGGGGAAAAAGTGTTTTCTAAAACATCACAGTTGTAACTATTCTTAAATTATCATTAAGCCATAAAGTTTAAGTTGACAAAAACAATAAATAAATAAATGAAAACTTTTGTAATGTTTCACAAATCTTTATTGAGCCGTGCCGACCTAGGTTACGCCAGCTACGGCATTATCGAAGGCAACTTAAAGACTAAAGGAACAAGAAAAAATCCAACACACAGCAGTTGGGTACAGGTAGGCCAAAATACCGTTAGGTTAGGGATGGGGGAGGAATCGAACTGGTCAATAACAACGGTTGTAGAAGTGGCGAATTTCTTAAATCTATTTGTTCGTTTAAAACTAAACTTACGTCCTTATTAATTAACCTCTTAATTTCTAACATTTCCAAAGCATCTAACTTATTACCCTTACAATTAACATGAAGCACATCAAAATCTGTATTTAAATTAAAGTCTAAAATGTCATGATGTGTTTTTAAATGGTTAGAAAAACTAGAGTCATCATAGTTTAATCGCCAACTTCTATTATGTTCGCTTAATCTAGTTTTAAAACTACGACCTGTTTGCCCTACATAAGCTGCATTACAAATTTTGCAACTTAATTTGTACACTCCACTTTTTGAAAATTTACTAACTTTGTCTTTGGAACTATTTAAAATATTTCCCAGACATTTATTATTGTAATAGGCAGGTCTACAATGCTTTTTCTCTTTTCTAATAATTTACCTACGGTAACACTAACTTTACCGATGTAATTGATTCTACGCCATTTATCTGTAGTTTCATTTTTACCATTGTTAGGGAATATAAGTTTTTTAACATTCTTTTTTAATTTGTTTTTTAACATTTTTTCAATTAATTGACCATTATAACCATTATTAGAGGCAATCAGTTTAATGCAATTAAGTTCCCGATGAAAGTCAAATTCATTCATGGGAACATTAATGAGACGATTAATGGCGATTAAACTATGATGGCTCTAGTTTTTCGAACCATTTAAAAACACATCATGCCATTTTAGACTTTAATTTAAATACAGATTTTGATGTACTTCATGTTAATTGTAAGGGTAATAAGTTAGATGCTTTGGAAATGTTAGAAATTAAGAGGTTAATTAATAAGGACGTAAGTTTAGTTTCAAACGAATAAATAGATTTAAGAAATTCGCCACTTCTACAACCGTTTTTATTGACCAGTTCGATTCCTCCCCCATCCCTAACCTAACGGTATTTTGGCCTACCTGTACCCAACTGCTGTGTGTTGGATTTTTTCTTGTTCCTTTAGTCTTTAAGTTGCCTTCGCTAATGCCGTAGCTGGCGAAACCTAGGTCGGCACGGCTCAATAAAGATTTGTGAAACATTACAAAAAGTTTTCATTTATTTATTTATAATGGAATTTCACCAAGAACCAACGGTCGTTAGTATAAATAGTTGTCAAAAACAATTTAAAATGTAAACGTTATTTGTTAAACAAAATTTTTCAGCCATTTTTATCTAAACTAACATACTGTTTACTATAAATTATAACAAAAGTAGAGGTTTAAATTCAAATTTTTATTAGAAATGAAATAAAAAATAACTTATACATTTACTTAATCAATTTAAACAGTATCAATCAAAATACAAGTTCATTCAAATTCTTTACTCTGTGTGGTATAATAAGACTGGAATGTTATCTGACATTAAACAAATACAACACATGATATAAAAACTGTGGGATTATATTTATTTTAAAAAACACTAAGGTTAATTTTTTTTTTTTTTTTAAAGTATTTTTTCATTTGGAAATAAGTATTTTAATAAAATACAATAATTTTGTCAAAATGCTAAGTTTCTGATTTCTAACGTTGATGTAGACTTTACAAGAAGTCTGCACTGGGCTTAAAACTTGAGTACAATATAGTCAATTAAAGAGAAGGAAAATGTTTTTTAAGGAAACAGTTTTGTAATAAAGCTAACTTTTTACTTTAAATTTTAGAGTGGTTATATTAGTCTATATGCTACTAAAATGAATTAAAATTTCTGGATTTCAGAGACGTTTTGTCAAAAACAACGATTCTCTCACAATTTAACAGAACAGCAGAAGTAATACTTAAACTATTGTTTTTCAGTAGGTATAAAAACCATTTTGAATTTTTATAATTGTAAGTTAAATGTAATAAATACGACAAAACCTTAAAACCCGATATTAATTTTGAAACACCCAGTATAATAATTATGTTTTTTAAATGTAATTAAAGATGTTAAAAAAAAATAGGTAAAGTGAAACTTAAAATACTGTTTTAATATATAAATACAAAATTATCACTTCAATGCGAAATATAGCTAAATTTTTGTTTATCCCGCCGTCAGTCAACCTAACTTCAATCCCGCGAACGGTCAACCGTTTATAAGGAATCTAACACTTGTTATGTGTTTTTCCCCCCTTATAGTTTAGTAAAGATAATTATTACCATTTTATTGTTTTTAACTTTACAGAATATATGTTTTTAGACGTTTTATTAAGTTTTAAAATACTGTAAATGAATTAAAATTTATATATTTTATTAAATAATTTTACCAAAAAAAAGTGTAGGGAGAGCCAAAATTACCTCCCTTAGATAGTTGTTCAGGCATTGATAAAAGTAGAGGAATGTCAGGTTAACAGCAAAAACCTGTTTTCTGTATGACATATTTTTTGTTAGGGTAAATCTAACAGGTTGACCTATGACGGGTTAAAGTAAAAGAACTTCAGAGAACATAATGAATTTCTTTTTTCTCTTTAACATTAAGTTCAACTTCAAACCTCTATGTATAAGTTAAACTTGACCCTTCAGCGCATAACAATTACGTCAATGCAATTGCGCCTATTCTATTTGTGCTATGACAAACTCTGTACACCCAATGGGATTTTACTTAAAACATTGTAGAAAAATGTTGTAAAATAATCAAAAACCAAAAAACAGGCAACTAGTCATATCCTGTTAGCTTTAATGGGAGTCAACCACTGTTTGCTTTATTTCCGCCATCTCACCACAAAAGTCTAGATATGCGTTATGGTCTTTAACTAATACATTTAAGGATTAAGTAACTTACGTCGATCTGACTCACCAAAAAATTTAAAATTTATTTAAATTTTATTTTGTTATCAATTCTTATTCTGCTTACAGATATAAATGAAATGCCTGTCAATAGACGTAAGCCTCAAGTTCCTTTATCCGTACGGAAATCCAAAGGACCTCATTTACCCGCACCTTCGACGCACCGACGGTGTGCTATGTGTACAAAAGAAAGTAGAACAAGGTGGATTTGTTCTTTGTGCAACATACCATTGTGCATTTCATCAAGACGAAATTGTTTCCAAAAGTTTCATGATTTCAATGACAGTTATATTTGACAAAAACTAAAAATACAATGTTAAATCTATGCCAATTAAAATAAATTTGTACAAATACATTTTGAAGTGATTATGTTTTTAAAGTGAAAATAATGTTTGTAAAAACCATCCAACTGACATAATACCACATAATTTAAAAAAAATAAAAAGTACACAATTTGAAGGGAAAGTAGTACTGTTTCAGCCTTTAATTTCATTTCATTTTTATTTCCTCCTTGAGGCATCCATTTTATACTTATAATTATAATTCTTTGAAGTTAGGGCAAAAGGACTTAAGTCAGAAACTGTTAACGAATTGTTATTGTACGAATAAAACATATATTGTTTGTGATTTCAATGGTTACGAGGTCAAACTTAAATGGTAAAGAAGCCGAAGTTAAAAAAAACAAATTTTCCTGTTTTTTTTATATATATATACACATAACATTATCCCAAGCCAGAGACCAGGTAAATAGTCATAACTTATCAGCTTGGAAGCGAGCCAACCACCGTTTGCTTTACTTCCGCCCTCCTGCCCTCAAACCACAGATATGAAAAGTTACTAACCGAGATTCGAACCCGGTTCTTCTGATCAGGAAGACGCCACACTACCCCCTCGGCTATGGCTTGCCGAGAATAACGGAGAACAAAACAACACTTTAGTTACTGGCTACCATATTGCCTATCTTGCCCCTTCTTCTCTCGCGTATTATATATACTGCAATGCAAGCCATCAGCTTGTCACAACTTTGAGAGCTTCTCTTGTATCATTAACAGTTTCTGACTTGAGCCCTTTTGCCCTAACTTCGAAGAATTATTAAGAGATTATATTATTTGTGTATTTCCATAACAAATGAATGTTACGAGCTAAAGCGATCTCAATCTTCTAATGTAAAATTACTTCTAATATAGTATGCAAATACACAAGATTGATAGAATACAATTTTTTTTAAATTTACTACTGCAAGAATCTTTACTGCTTAAATGACTTCTGTAGGCCATTCGTTTATAGGAATCTCCCACAGTGAAATTTCTATGGAATTCCTTTGTTTAAACGCGAGTAAAGAGTTCAAAATTTGCAATTCTTAGAACTAACTCTGTACAGCTTTGACTAAGAAGCTCACTGAACCGAGATTGTTACACATTTTATAAAAAGTTTTCTTTTATTTTCTCATAAAGTTCAGTTTCTACATGCTTAAAGCTCATTTGTTTAAACTTAAGTAACTTACATTGTTCTGTCTACATTTTTCTTATCAATTTTTATTCTGTTCATATCTACCTAGTCACCGTAAGCCTCAAGTTTCTTTAAGTTCCGAAGAACAACATTTACCTGAACTTGCAATGTCCCGACGATGTGTGATGTGTATCAAACAAAGTAGACCTGTTCTTTATGCAAACTACCATTGTTCATATCATTAAAACGAAATTGTTTCCAAAGGTTTCATGACCTTAGTGACAGTTAAATTTGTCAAAACGCCAAAAAAATATAACGTTAAATTTATGCCAATAAAAATAAAATTAGATACGCGTAAGGCTTTGAGTTGGGGATATTTTTAATTTGTAAATTGTTTTTGTCGCTAACTTATTATCACAGTATTACAAATGTTTAAAAAATATGCATGTGTAGTGAAAGTATTAGGACTTTCAGAGTTGTTGACATATAACAACATATGTTTTATGAGTGATAAAGTTTGTTATAATAATAATAGTAATGCTTCATTAAAACTAGATATAACATATTGAACCAGAATTACTGTCTAACTTCATGCAAGTTAGCTGAGTGAGTTTGATAACAATAATGAGTGATAGCAAAAATATAACTGTTAAAGCAACAACAACATTAACATTAAATTAAATTTTATTCTTCTTAATAGCTTTTCTGTGTTTTTTTTTTACTTCAAGGAAAAATGACATGGACACATGGACAATGAAAAGAAGAAAAACAAAAGTAATAATAAAAATATGAAAAAACCAACAATTTTCACTCATAATGATAACCAGTCATGTTTATAATTAATTATTGAATTATAAACATTTATGACAAAAAGTAGTTCAAAAGTTTCCTAAGACCTAAGTTGGTAGGAGAGAGGCTGTAAAAACTAAACTATCGCAATCAACCCCTTAATAATGTTATGCTTACTTAAGAAATTTTACCAGCCCAATCCACTCCATCCCATTCATAAAATTTTACAATAGTCTCCCTGTTAACGTCAAAATGTCTTCAATTTCCCTTTCATTGCACAAAGAAAATTTATAATTTCTCTCAACTATGTTTGGAAATTTAAATTTAATGAATCTGCCTTAAATTTGAGCCCCACATATTGGCTTAATTTTGCGTCTACTAAGTGATTGATGCAATTTTGTTTTGCAATCTCATTTTGGACGCTCCTCGCAGTAAAAATCAAATTGTTTGATTCAAAGGTATCTAACAAAGTTTATAATAACTTTGAAGAGATTTTATACTGTGAATACTAAGAGAGATATGATTTTTACTTTCAAACCTCATTTCCACCCCTTGCTGCAAATAGTAAAATAGTTTCAGACAAAAGAATTTGGTGATATTTAGAAGATCTACACAAATTTGTAACTTGTTTGATATTGTGTCTACTAAGAGAGTAATACATATTTTGTTCTGCTACCTCATTTTGGCCAAACCTTTTAGTAAGAGTTGGTCATATCAAAAATTGCTTGATACAAAAATTGTAGATAGTATTTAGAAAGTTTACAATAACATTAAAGGGATTTGATACAGTGCCTACTAAGAGAGGTATGATTTTTATTTTTCACCCCTTACACTAAAGGTTGCAGTTATAAAAAGAGTTTGTACTTTCAAGGGGTTATAGATTTTCGGGTACTTCTCTTAGAAGGTATAATAACTTATCTAAAAGATGTATCAAAGAATAGAGGATAATTGGATGTATTATTTGGAAAGCAAAACAACTTTTTTACGAAAAATAAAGTATGAATTAAACACTAATTGGAACTAAAAACTGTTAATTCCTATGTTTAGCCATTCTTTTGTATATTTTTGACAAACATAGTTAAAATATTCCATTAAATTGTTTTAATTTTATATCTCTAAATGGATCATTAAGGATTAAATCTATTTGCAAACTTGGTTTTCCTCAACAAAAGATATTTTTTATATTTATGTATTTATGTATCTTGCTTGTGGCAAGATAGTCCAGTATCCAGTCAAATTGTCATAAAAACCCCTGAATGGTTACATTAATTAAACTAATAGGAGCAGTTCCGATTTGTTTATATGTTGTATGGGTTGTTATACTGATGGAAAAACCAAGTTTTCTAATTCCCCCCCCACCGCGGGCGCTGCCATCTTGAAAAACCATGAAATTTTTTTAACTTGTCCCAGTTTTGTCAAAATATCTCCTAAAGTATTGATCTGACAAAACAAATTGTAAATAGATTAAATAGAGTAAATAGATGTAAATAATTAAAGTAGATTAAATTATCTACAATTTGAGAACAATCTGAAATTTATAGACATAATACTTCTTGAGATAGAGCTCTTTGAAGTTTGAAAGTTTTTCTAAAAAAATGTGAAAAGTACAGATTTTTAGATGGTTTTTGCTCCATAGCAAGTAAACGGAGAATCCCACACCAATGTTAGACATAATAACATTTGTAGTCGAGGTAATTAGCTAAAGTGTAAGACCAAACTTTTTCTGCTAGGTCATATAGACTCAACCTTTTGCATATTTTTTTAGTTTTTAGGAAAACACGTAATAACTGAATATTGACAAAACCAATGTATTTATTGAAAACAAAATATGTTCAAATATTATAATACAGTAGTACTGTCAACTATATATTAATAAATATGTAAATAAATAAATAATAAGTAATTAAAAAGTAAGTAATATTAAACACAACTTTTATGAAAAAGTGTCTGTTAAAGTACAATTTCACATTTTCATGCGTTTTAAAGTGTCCACATCAAGTTCCTCATTGTCAACCTTCCTCAATGTCTTTAAGTTCAGCTGTTCTCCAACCATGTCAATTGGTGACTCGTTTAAAATCACTGTATTGCATTTTTGCTAGACTGTCTGTTGCAGTATTTGCATAGTAAAGAACAATGCAGACCTGCTTTCCTTCATCCACATGAATTCATGCAACCTTTTTGGCAAGTACATGAAATGTATTGAAGGAGGGACTCTGGTGCTTGATTCTCTGCTTTCTTAGGAAAGAGGCCTAACGGAGTATGCATCCAGCCCCATTTCTAGGAAACGTTTTCATTACCCAGACGTGTTTGCACCTGGTGGTAACTCCTCAAGGAATAATGTGTAGTATCATACCCAATGATAGCATGAAAAAACAGAAGTCATTAGAGAATTTATGATATGAAGGGGTTGAGTAACAACTATCTGGCATTATAATTCTTTCACACTTTTGGGCAAAAAATTACTGTGTGTTGGTGCCAACGCAGAGGAGAGAACGAGAAGGTCAATGTCCTCACCAACCACAAGCACAGAGTAATACTGAGGAGCAACAGAAATGGCAGTGTTCACAACCATGAGGTCAGCACATTCAACTGCCTGCTGTAAGCTTGTGTAGCTTTTTCTAAAGCCTGCTTGAGCAGTTCAATAAATCGTTTCTTATTGCTTTCTTGTGTATTTAGTAACACTGTTTCTTCATGAAATAATTCATCAGGAGGTTCTACGTCGAAGTTGCTCAAAATTTTTGATGGTCTTTTTGTCAGCATCAGGCAGTGGCGGCTCGTGCTTAGGTTCACTGGTTCAGTGAACCCCCAAGCAAATTGCGGTAATAAAATAATATTTTAACAACTATAAATATTTAGTTCTTGGTTTCATAAATCTAACAATATAGTGTGAAAAGTTGTTAAAATACGACAGAGAGTTACAACGCGCAGCTCTACTACATCGATTTCAGCTGCCTGGTTCAATCGAAAGAATGAACCTCCTGGCCTAGGCGAGGGGGTACAGGGGAACAGCGGGGGAATAGCGTTTCTAGCATTGCTTTTCGCTGCACGCTAAATGCAGCGACTCCCGACTCCTTCCGAAGATAGCCGAAGCTGCAGTTCACAACTAACTTTGTTATGGTGTGTGTAGTTGGTTTGTTTACTTCTTTGATTTATAGGTTACTAGTGGACCGGGCAATGCTTCGCTATTGCTTGATTTACCTAACCTAAAATTATATTCAGTTTTTGATCCAAATCAGTTGTTGATCAAAATCAGCTGTTTTAAGCTTTTCATACGAACAGCTGTTTTTTGTGCCCCTGATAAAAGCAAAAGAAATTTTTCTTCTTCTTCCTTAAGATTGACCTTCCATAAGATTAACATGGCAACTTTGATGGCCACTGGGGCGAAGCCCTTAACATACATTGAGCTCATTTTAAGGGAAGCACAACTTCAGAGTGAGCTATGTAAAATGACACCAAAAACATCAAAATCGGTTAAAAACTCTAGGAGGAGTTCTACTCACAAAATAACCCCTAGCAAATTAATTATGTATAGATGTCAGTTATGCATTCTATGAAGTTCATGGATTAAGTTTGTGTTAGTGTGGGCATATTTTTATTATTGATAAATAATATTATTGCAGTTCAGTGTTGTTATTAGCGTTGTGTTAAGGAGAATGAACATCTTTACATCTTTGCTAAGGGTAACTTTTCTTCTTTACCTCTTGGTAAAAGTGTGCTATTAAAGTGTGCAGGTCACTTCATTATTATTATTAAAGTGTTACTTCATTATTTAATTTATGAGTCACTTTATGAACTAAAAACTTAATTAAACTAATGAATAAAGTAAAGGCTACTATGTAAGACAACATTGTTCTCAATTTTCCATTTATAATAATTAATATGTATATGGTACTCAAATCTATCATGAAAAGTGTAACCCGATTTATCTCATTGCATGTTCAGAAATTTGCAGGAACCCCTCCCCCCTACGGGGAATCTATGGGGAATAGATTTGAACCCCCAAGGTAATACTTCACCAGCCGCCACTGGCATCAGGTTACCCATAAAAAAAAATGACAGCTATATATTGACCAACACTCGACTACATAACCTACTGGGATTCCACAGGTTTTACTTACCTGTAAAGGGTGAGAATGATGTGTGTATAACAAACAATTTATCCCCTTAAGCATGCCCTCTTCTGTGAGTATGACATAGAATAAAATGGCAGTTCGAATTTGAAAAATGCTTTTAAATTATCATGATTTAATTTTTTTTTCTATGCATGACCTGTGGAAAAACATAGGAGGGTCCACGACAATGCTGATGTTTCCAATTTTGATGATACTGTTAATTGGAGCAAGAGTAGCTAATGATGATTAAACTAACGTTTATAGACATGTTAGTAAGTAAAATTATAAATGCAATTTAATTTTTCTTAATAAGTGGAATTTTTAATATAATTTAAAATATTTACACTATTTTCATGTTTGTAAATTTATCTTCTATAAGCTTTAGCATTTATACCAATGCAACTTGGTCAATCGATTTGTCAAGGAAAATTGTATGAGGAAAATTCCATAACTGCACTATAGGCTGAGGTTTACTGGTGCCGGAACGTTGTTCCAGTAATGCTTTTTATTATTTTTTTACGGTTTGTTTTTAACTTTGCACTAGACCATCCACTCCCTCAAACACACTCAATAAACACTCGGCTCAGAATTTTACATCCGCCAATTGCCAATCGGAAAACCTCAAGATATTCCCACACTACAGTGCGTTGAGACTATGCGAGCCAACTACAGTAAAGTCTTCCACATTGCTCGGAATAGGAATAGGAACTTGGGAGCACCAGACACCCTTTGCCAACCTCGCGGCACGCCTTTGATGTTCGGCGAACGCTGCGAAGGACTACAAATAATGGACCGATGATTCAGAGTAGAAGCGGCCAAAAAGTTTAAAAAACAGCGATGCTTAAACTTTTATATTATTAACTTTTTCAACATGATTTTTATTGTAATCAAAATACTAAATCCAAACATGATATAATTTGGACCACATTTGGTGATTAATACCTATCGAATAACCCACTTAGTTTTGCGATTAATTAATTAAAAAGTAAATATCCTAAATGAGAGAACAACACGGAATACATACAAAGAATGGCTGTACACTAACAAACGCCGTCACAAATACAAGGTCGAAAGGCGCCCCGCAAGAGGAAATTATTTAAATGTAGATACCTAAACACTAACCGCAAAGCCATTTATCAGGTTGTCTGTTACAAGCTACCTCTCGTGAATTGTCAAAAACTAAAAAGTGGCTGGTCGCTTTGACGTTGACATTGTGACGTTTAGTTTTGTGACTTTTGTGTGTTGTCAGAATAATTCACTAACAAGCGACTGTGTAGTGTTCTCGTGATAAGTTTGCTTCTGTTTTTTTATAAGAAAAGTCATTTCTTGATATACATAAAATGTGTTAAGCCTTTTACCGAGGATTTAAATTTCTGATAATGGCTATAGACAAAATAAGAGATATTTTGCCAATTTTTTTTGCCCAAAATAGTATGTGTCTCTAAAATTTGCTATGAGCTATATACAAGTACAAAAATAGTTACATATAGGTACATAAAAGTAAGCTTATAAAAGGAAGTTAGTTTTTTTATAAAAGTAAGCATATTATCTGCACCCTTAAACCCACAAAATATACGTAAAGTAGGTGTTTTAGAAGTGAAAATTTCAAATAATTTCCGGATCCCCTTTCCGTCACTTCCAGTCAGTCCCGGTACTGGAAAAAATACGAGTAAAAACTTGACTATAGGTATGCCACTATAGGTCTACTGAAGAGAACAAAAGAAGACCTATGATGGTGGGAACAGTCAAGATTTCTACCTTAAAAAGAGCCAATCAAAGCATAAAGGTTGAGTCAATGACTTCCTTATTATTTAAAATTTGACACTCGAAAAAAAATTGGTCTTTAATCATAATGATCTTAAATTAAAGAGATAAGATTGTAAATAAAATGTATATTTCCTAGTTTAATTTTTTAGTTAACTGGATATTAGATATTAAGCAGTTTTTACCAGGATCTTTCTTTGCAGTACAAATTACTTGTAGCTAGTTTTGTCGACACTGCTCTTTCAGGCAATTAGCTCAAACACAACGGAATTCGTTTGTGCTTTTTTGTTACTTCATCAAACTTCTTTTATTATAAACAATATGTGTGTGATTAGTGAAAACAATATCTAAAAGGCCTACGCTTTTCTTTAGGTCGACACGTAGGAGAAATTGTACAGGTAAAAACGTCAAATTGTAGCACCATAATGAATAACGCTACAACTTACTTTATAATGTTTGTAAATATTTGAACAATCTGTAAAAATTACTTGTGTTATATCTTGCTTATTACACTGCTCTTTGCATCAAGGTAAGTTGCATCAGTCTGTTTTATAGAACGTTTGTTTGTTTTTCTTTTAACAAATTCTTCTTTCGTTTTCTTTTACCTATGTAATAACAATGTTCAATCTTGTTTTCAGAAAATGCTGCGGATCCTTTGCTAGCGTCCAAGTATAAATGTACTTTATGCAACAAAACCTACCAGTGGAGACAATCGCTGACGAGACATATACGTGAAGACCGGTGTGATAAAGGATCGCAGCATTCATGTCCGGTTTGTGGCATGAATTTTAAACATACTACACGCCTTATTAAACATGTTCCACTCTGCAAAAGTGTTGATGTTCGAAATTTTCCTAGTTGTTTATTAAGTAAGAACTAGTACAGCATGTAAATTAATTATATGGTTCGCTTACACATTCAACTAGCTACATTTTATTTTCCTTTGGTACAAAATATTCTCTTACTTGAAATTGAATTACAAATAGTTTTGGCAATAATTCATAAAATGTCTCGGTTGATTATTTCAGCTTACATAATTTTAAAATATAATTAAAAACACAAATTTACATAAAGACTGTTTAGTTGTCAAATATGTTTAACTAATAAGTTGTCATTACAACTAAATTGTAACTCATGTGAAAATAATTGCAGGTAGTTAATAGAAGTGATAAATATGCAAATAATTTACATTTAAATTTCTAAAATTTGTTTTAAAAATCAACAATTGTATGTTTTTAAAAGGTTACATTTGAATTTCTATTGGTTAATGTTATTCTCCTATTAAATTAAAACTTGTACAATTATGATTTTTTAATAAAGTGCCAAAATTACTTTTTCCAGCATTAACTTTGTGCATAAATAAGGTATTTCAGTTATATTTTAACTTAATACAATCTTGTGTCAGACTTTTGAGTAAAAAAAAACGCAGATTGTATATTGATATTGCAGACATTTTAAATAAATAATTTTAAGAAGATTAGTTGAAAAATGTATTCTCAGTAGGCCTATTTAGTATTTCTTGTCTTTTTTACAAGTTTTACAGCACAAGTTTAAAATTTTGTACTAATGTTAGGCCTATTCATTATTAAACACACCCACCCTCACAAAAATTTCAAAATTGTAAATAAGTTAGTAGGAAATCTATATTTTTTTCTGACAAGACAAATCTGTTATCATTTTCAGTTATTTCAAGCCTTAAAAGATATTTTGCATTCAGTCTTATTTTTCATGCGTTGTGATTATTCTCTTTCACTAATTAGCCGAATTTTCGAAGAAAATAAGAGCTATTACACTCGACCCAACTTGAAAACGGTTGGTCGGAGTAGGATAGGACTTCATTTCTTTACGTTTCAGACCATTTTATTTACATTTGGAGACGATACCCAAAATTCATTGAGAATATATATGTTTTATTCTCGGATTGATATGTGGTAGTAAATACGCTTCAAAATTGCAGATTTTTTTGTGAATGCATCCTAGTAGTATTCTTCATACATACTTTTTTTTGTTTTTTGATCTGATTTAAAATGGCGGAGTTAGACCGTTTAGCCGTTTTTGGGTAGGGTTTTGAGGAATTTATAAGCCCGAGTACAATTTGTGAGTTATGTAATTTGAAAGGCAATTAAATTTACTATAATCCTGTGCAAAGATATTTTAGGCACAGTTTTTGGAACAAGGAACAAAATTCATAGGAAACTCCCGATAAATGATTTTTTCATTCCATGTAAGGTAATTGC
>JAGFPH010002771.1:41577-73022 GCA_018207615.1 Philaenus spumarius
TTAACAATACAAATCATTGTATTCTCTCTCATTGAATGTTAAATAAGTTTCATATATATAACAAATACCTGAAATTCGATTTATATTTCTTACATCCTTTCTCAGCACAATCAAAACATGGCCACCTTTAATCTAAAATCTTATTAAACAAGCAATTCTTATATGTTTGTAAATAAATTTATTTCGGGGATCTCGCTAACGGCTTTAACGATTTGGATGAAAATTTGCACATCCGGGTTTTTTTGACATCAGGAATCGATTGTGCTAGGTCTTATGTCTGCAAAAATGTGCTAAGTAGCTCTTTTCGCCTATGTAAACTCTGAACTTCTTTTATATACTACCTTTGAAGTCACTAAGTAGGCGAATACTGAGCGATGCTTGGTCGCCCGGGTACTTAATTTTAATTTATTTATTAATTTTAGTACTTTTTCGTGTACTGTAGTATTAAAAGTTAAAAATATAATGGTCTAGTATGTGCAGTTTTTCTTGATCAGAAAATGTAACTGTGAACTTGTGTAACTATTACAATATAGCAATGTGATGATCTTAAAAGTAAAATTAGCAAAGAATTCTTTGCACCATCACTATGTCTCCATGAAGTGGTAAATTAAATCATATTAAATAAAACATTCTGAACATAAGTTCAGTAACATGATACTAAGTGATAAGTGGTTGTTGTACATGTAGTACAGTCTTGCTAATCCGGACAGCCATAAAAAAAAAAAATAAATAGAAGTTGCAGTAATTTACTGGGTACAGTACACGCTGAGAATTTAACTTACCTGACTCTAAAGCTCAAGGTGTCCAGTATGAACCTGGATGAAGATCATGGAGGTTTGAATAGTTAAAAAGAAAGATTTCTGTCAGCGATGCCATTAATACTTTTTGTGTTAAAAAAGAAACAATTAGAAGATCTCTCCTCTTTTGTTGAACCTTTAAAGGAAAAACGGAACCCAAAAATTTTGAGCTTGTTTGTTTGCCAAAGTTTTAATTAAAAAATAATCTATATATATAAAATTCAATGTATGTACGTTTGTCTGTTTGTATGTTTGTCCTTTATGCGTTACCAAACCGTCCATCCAATTGCTTTGAAATTTTGCATAGTAACACAGGTTAACCCTAGGAAGGTTTTAGGCCATTTACCGAAGTCCTAGGACATTAGGGCTACGCCCCAGTGGCCCTCAAAGTTTCAATGTTAATCTTATGGAAGGTCAATCTTAAGGAAGAAGAAGAAATATTTCTTTTGATTTTATCAGGGGCACAAAAAACAGCTGTTCGTATGAAAAACTTAAAACAGCTGATTTTGATCAACAGCTGATTTTGATCAACAACTGATTCGGATCAAAAACTGAATATAATTTTAGGTTAGGTAAATCAAGCAATGAGCAGAATCCCATTATAATTTACATCGGCCCTCAGGGATACGAATTACAGGCTTTCAAAGTTTCAAATTAAGCAATAGCAAAGCATTGCCGGGTCAGCTAGTAATATATAAATACGTATTGTTAGAAACTGTCAGTTGTATAGGGTTTACTTAAAATGGCTTTATTTAAGAATATCAAACCTATATTTTTTAATTTTGTGGTATGTAGTTCTAAAGATATTCTTGAATATATTTCTAAAAACCTCGTCCCTCCTCTGTTTTTGAAAGTAGTGTAGCTAAAAATTTCAAGAAACAAGGTTTTTAGCGGTTTTACAGAAAAACTATAGCAGACACAAACTTCTGTAAAACAGTTAGGAAAAATATGTTTTGAAAGCCAACAGTTGTTGTAGTGGAAAATGGTCTTGGTGATTTCATTTTCATCAGAGATCAAAGACTTAATAAACCCAATAATGTCTAAGAAATGTTTTACTTAAAAATGTTTTATAATTTTCAGTGAATGAATATAAAGAGTGAAAATATCAAGGGGAGACTTACAGACAAAGTTTACAAAATATACTGCAAGAAATATTTTAGTTTTAATATGATTGTTTTGTGTATTTGAAATAATGGGTGAACTTAGGTTGGTAATATAAATTAAAAGAATAAAATTCATTATAATTTTAACTAAACAAAATTTATTTCACAAACAACAATAAATACATTTTAACAAAACAATAGTTAATGAACACACAAAACATACAACAATCCAATTTGACTAGAAGAAATAATACAAACAACACAAAATATTTACAAAGTTAGACATAAATACAGAAGTAACTTAAGTTGATATTTGTAAGGTTACTATAAAAATGAATTACTTAAATATAATCTATGTGTAATATACTGTATATAAATATGTTAATAACTGTAAGTTTTACAATTTTGTAGAGCATAATTTTACTTACAAAGTTGTTTGGCTCTAATCATTCAAACTAATACAAATTGCTACACAAAATGCAAAAGCAAAATGTGCAACATGACTAGGTAGGCAATATAAAAAATATCACCCAAGATAAAATAATAGTTATGAATAAATGTGAAAATGAAATCACAAAACCAATTTAAATACTTATAAAATGTAAGGTTTATTTTGGTTTCTGATGAAATTATATTTACCGAATGGATTATTAATGTACAGTATTTGAAAAATTAAGAACGTGACACGAACTAACCAATTTAATTTGTTCAAAGTAAAATAGATTGTTTCTTAAAAAATAGAAAAATATTGGATTGAAAATAACTTATTTTTGATGAGTAAATAAATTGTATTTTGTTCTCAATTAATTGTTCGTCTTGGGAAGTTATGAATATTAATCTTTGTACACATAACCAACTAAGAACTGACCAGGTTAACATTTCTTAGTAAATAAAACATTTAAAAAAGTACTCAAACTTAATTCTAAAATGCAAAACTATAAATTTTGTATTTTAAAATAGCCTTTTAGGAGAAAAACAATTTTATCTCCATTTTAAACATTTACTCATGTATTCAATTTAATTAAAGGTGTTGTAGCTTTTTGAAAAGTGAATTGCAGGAAACCTGACAAAAAACTGATAGGGTAGTAACTTTTAAAATATAAATGTGCCCAAATGGTGGCGTGAGGAAAAATGTAAACTGTTTGACCAAAATAATATTTGAAATGTAGGACTGAATTGAGTACAAGGGAAGTCGAACAATTAGTAATATGTCAATTGATTCTTCATCCTCAACAATGTTTGCTTATAGGTTTTTAGCTATGTATCTTCAACAATAAAAATTTATTTTATAAATTTTCCAGTATTACTAGGCTACTTTTAGGCTTTGATAGAGTTCCAGTAAGAAAATATAAAGTTTGTTACAATTACTGTAAGTACACAATTTAAGAAACTTAATTCTAAAGTGAGCAATCTTATTTTATTTAAAATTTACACCCGAATTAACAAAGAAAATAAAAAGTGGTAAATTGTTTATTTATTAATTATAATAATTAATTCATATAAATAAGTACCTACATAAATGTTTTTTTAGTTACAGATAAGTATTTGATCACTTGGTTTACTCAAGAGCAGCTGATATACATTCTAGCAGCTGATTAAACACTTGTACTACGAAGCTATACATTAGACTAGCTGTATGACTACTACTGTACATTGAGTAAACAATCCTTTCAACTTTTTGTCTTTCTTGTTGTTATGTACTGTTATAACTTATTTTTGGTTTATAGGCCTGATTTTATAAGCTATAGTCTTTAATATATAAGAAAATAGTTATAAAACCATCAACAACATTTAATTTACTTAATTGGAAGTAAATGCCCACAAGAACAAGTAAATTTAATTAGCAAATACAGCACTATTAGCAAATAATAGTCTATTGCATATACTTTTTCATAAATAATGTACTGTACAGAGCCTGCATTTGTTATTCCACGGAATAAATACATTACACATATTTATAACGGCTTAGATTGTAAGGTATAAAGCAACTGTAAATAGTTGTCAATTAACTAAAAGATCAGAGCAAACGCAAATCAAAACCTGTTCAACTAAATATATTAGAAACATAAATCTATTAAAACTAATAAAATAATATTAGGGCAATCATGACTACTTGCAAAACCAATTTGACTAGCTGAAGTCGCATATTTACAATAAATAGACAAAGTAAGTATAAACTGAAATATACACAAATATATATACAATTATATTAACCCTTAAGTACTTATAAAGTAGGATTTTGATAACTCGAATTGTCAAATTCCTTCACATTTAAAATTTTTGCCATTTTCTTCAACATCCCATAATTCTAAAACCCAATTTCCCCCTATATAAGTAAAATATTTTAAAGAAAGATCCTTGATAAGACAAATATTGTTGGTTTTCTGAAAAAGTTGGTAAATATCTCTATAGCTTGAAGGTACCAGTTGAATTTTTAATAAAGTCTCATCTGTAGTTGGAAGTTTCAGCCAGCGGACCTTTATAAGTCGAAGTTTAGGGTAGCCATATTGTATTTGATGACAAACTTTCATGTTATGACATGAATTTCCCCCTTCACACAATTAATATTCAATGCAGCCCCGAGTGCATGTGCCTAACGTTCTGCATTTAACTAAAGTTTTGCTTTTTATGAAAGCGATTGTGAAATGGTATGCTGCAGTATGTCAATGTTAGA
The DNA here is from genome assembly GCA_018207615.1 of Philaenus spumarius. Classification (NCBI taxonomy): domain Eukaryota; kingdom Metazoa; phylum Arthropoda; class Insecta; order Hemiptera; family Aphrophoridae; genus Philaenus; species Philaenus spumarius. Next base: position 46,152 of record JAGFPH010002771.1, read on the forward strand.
CATTGAGCGTAGAGGAAAAAACAAAACCTATTGAAAAGTAGAGTGCTGTCCACCAAATATTTATAGTGGAGGGAAATTATAATTTAAAAGTTATGTGATAGGAAAGTTTAGTGTTTTGGTTTTGTTTGTTAAACTTTAAAAAAAAAACATTTAGTCATGTTTTTATACCATAAACATTTTTTTCCAAATTTTTCATAAAGATCTGAGTACTTTTACCCTCTATCTATATATCTAATTCAGTAAGCACAAATTTGCAAATGAAATTGTGAGCGAACGGTACGTCGTAGAAAGCTGGGAGAGGTCTCATTTTAGAAGTCTGGGCATGAAGTTTTGGGGGAAAATATTCATTTTTGTTAGTTGTGTCACAAAAATTTGCTACAAGCCACTAGTTATTAGTAAAAAATAAAGTAAATCGAGGAATTTAGATTTTTAGAAATTAGGTTTTATTTTTAATGTACTCCCAACAGTTCGATAGTCTATTCATTTACGAGTATTTTCCCATTTTTAAAATTTATCTACGACCAAATGAACCGGAAATATTTAAAAAATAGTGTAGCGATGCAATCGAAATTCACCAACAACGTTCTTTTTTGCACTTGTGAAACCGCATCCCAATTTTGCTGAGATATTTGTTTTGGACTCATTTGCATGTATAAAAACAAAATATTAAAAAAATTCAACTTCCCAATTACATAACTTTTCATAAAATTTGTTTTTAATTTTTCTCCACTATTGATGTAGGTACCACAGAACTCAGAGTATTGCGTGTGCTGTTTAGTGTGTTTAAGATTTTATATTGTGTTAAATTGTAATGTGTTATTATATGATAGAGTTATTTACTTCTTGATGTGCATTATATAACAATGCAATTAAATCTAATCGGTTCAACAATCCCTTGCAAAATAATCATCACCATAATAAACAAGCAAAACCCAACAGAATTTTTAATAAATTAAGGTATTTATTATACAAATACTTAAAACGGAAGCGTAAAGAAAAGAAAAAGAGTATAATTACAAAGGAAGGTTTGAACCCCACCTTAACGAAAAATAGGGAGATGAATAAAGTGGGTTGGTCGAATCTCTTACGAGGGAAAAGATTTTTTATGACATTGTGATGCATGCGTCTTTATGTGGCTGAAATGCGATAAGAACATTTCCATTAGAGGATTGGTAAAACATGTAATCAATAAACACACTGCCAAAGTAAACAAAAGTCAATCAACTGGGAACCTTCGAGCTATCGAAATTTGACAGCACAGTAGTAATATAAAATGCATTAACAAAGAATTAGTCCAGTGTTCAAGTAGGCCTACATTTTACTTAATAAAAAGTCCAAAATTAAGTTGTAGTTTTTTTTGTATGTTGCATGTTTAGTTGAATTTAAAAACTCAAGTTTTCTGACATCGGTACGATGAGTTTTGTGTCACTTTTTTCAGCTTTTGATAAATAACTCCTAAATAGTGTGCTCGTTAGAGTAGAAAATTGACTACAATTTACTCTATATTTTTTTCTTCTAAACCTTATAATTACTAAAATATAGAGCTTTAAAATACACAAATTTTCTAAAGTTAAGGAAAATTTAAAAAAAAAACAGTTACAAATACTTTGTAACCTAATTTCTATGATTTACACTAATGACTAAAGGTACTTGGTAGCACACCATTTTAAAAGCATTAAACCATGGGTGGGAAGAGAAAATCCTTTGGGTTTGGACTGAACGACCGGAAAAAAGGGGTTGTCTCCTATCAAAACAACAAAAATTCAAAGATCCAAATTCATTGCTGCGAATCATGTTTTCCCAATAAAATAAAGGGAGTACAGATACCGGCGCGAATGCTGGCACTTGAGCAAACCGCTACTAACCTGACTAAAAACATCAGTACCCGGTACATCTCTGTTTAACACGTTCACTGCTAAGGACCCACATGTGAGCTTGACACTGAACACTATGAGAAGCGGCCGACGCACAGTGCATTGCACGCTAACCCTCATATTGGAAGTATTTTCAATACACAGTGCGTTGCGCGCTTCGCATGCTAATTTTAAGCCTATGTGCTATGGACGCATATATGTGCTATGGACGCATATATGTGCTATGGACGCATATATGTGCTATGGACAGAAGTATATTTATGATTATTTTTTATACGTAATGTATTTTTCTGCAAATATGTTTGTGAATGTATGTACAACTTATTACTAACTGTACTATTTGAATATAAGTTTATTTATGTACATATTTACTTAGGTTGCAAAATAGTTCTTACTGTGATTTTTGCTATTTCCGTAACTTTTGAAAGTTGTTGTTCTTTGAAGTTCTATACTTTAGTAAATATGAAGTTTAGCAAACATTTTACGAGAGTAAATTGTAGAAAATGTTGCGCTCTACAAAAACGGATAGACTATATTTTTTTAAGACACACTATTTAAGAGTTATTTAGGAAAAACCAAAACAAGTGGCACAAATCTGGTTTTATTAACAAGCGCTAGAAAACTTGGGTATATATATATGACCCCTATATTAAAGACCACTAAAGAATACCGTTGCGTGGCGGCCAATAGGATGGGCGCACAGCGTTGCCATATCTACTAGTCTCGAACACTCCTGGTATTTACCGCTCGAGGTTTGAGCGCACAGTGTAAAGAATTATAAATGCATTGAGTCATCCGTGTTCAGTTAGAAGCGTTCGAAGAACGTGACGTCGCACTAAAGCGATTGGAGCGTTCAAGGTCTCGGTGTACACAAGCCCGTCCCTCAACGGTATTCTTTCGTGGTCTTTACTGTTGGCACGTACAACATACAAAAAACCAGAACTACATTACCTTTTGTTACCTTCCTTTTAACTGGGCTAAATAGATTAGGTAAGTATTTATTGCAATACATTATTTATACAACTAAAATACATTTGGTGTACATTTTGGTTTCAAATAAATTGTGGTAACATTTTTGTAAGGAGAACTTATGTAAGAACAAAGCCACTAGAATTAAAATGGATTAATACCTCAGTTAAATTGAACATAATTATTGGTTTAAAACTAAATATAATATTTGAGTGAATGATTAAAAACATTAAAATTGGTATTGAAATTATGGTATTTCCATGTTTAATACAATTTTATAATATACAAAGGTAATATCTTGAACTTTCAGATAAATGAAGATGTATTTTGTAAACTGTATTTATATCTAAATTTCTGTCTTGCTTATTGTAAACATACGGTTTGGTATTTAATTAAATTTCTAATCTAAGAATAAACAATAGGATACAAGAAATGTTTTGTTAACCGTTAATATAAAATTGTATACACGTTAAAAACATAATGCTACTGGTAAATAAATAATAACACATTTGGTTACTGGACTAGATAATACTAATAAATCTTTTTTTCAAATATGTAAATAGCATTAATGTATAGCTCATTACATTATATGTGTGTTTCACTCTTAATTTTTAACAAGAAATAAAATTAATTTTCTTTTTGTTAAATATATTATTCTTTGGTTTTGTTATTAAAAATGTATGGTATGCATCTTTTGGGATACTATAGGATACCTATTGGGATACCGATATAAACACAAGTTAAATTGTCAGTTTCATTTGTTTAAATAACAAAATAGATTCATGTATGACAATATTTAACTTTTATACAATAGTTTCTTTGTGCAAATAGTGATTTGGTGTGCATTTCTATCCTTCACTTGTCTATGTTTACATTTTAAATTATATTATGATTATTATTATATTTAAAAGTGAAAATTAAATTATTAATTTAGTAGGCTTATATTAAACAAATAAAAGAGCACTGTGGACAAAATCACACTGATTAAAATAAAAACCCTGAACCACAAAACAAGGAACAAAAACAATAACTAAACAACTAAATTGTAATTTATGTTTAATATGTTACCCTTATGTACATTTCGATGACATGGTCATCATCCTCAGAGGGTTTTAAGGGTAACGTATTAAACATAACTTAGTTATTGTTTTTGTTCCTTGTTTTGTGGTTCGGGTTTTTTATTTAAATCAGTGTGATTTTGTCGCCACAGTGCTCTTTTATTTGTTTAAAATGAATCATATATTAGACAAATATTCTCAGATTCTTAAAAATTATGTCATAGTTGATTTCGAATGACATGTTAAAACCCTCTAAGGATGATGACCATGTCATCGAAATGTACATAAGGGTAACGTATTAAACATAACGTACAATTTAGTTGTTTAGTTATTGTTTTTGTTCTTTGTTTTGTGGTTCGGGGTTTTTATTTTAATCAGTAGGCCTATATTGTTGCCGACTTCTTTCATTTACCTATTGCAAATCACAATATAAAATTAAAATGTAATGTTTTCTGTGAACAATAATTAAAAAAATATAACATATTTTTATATATAAATAATACATTTTTAAAAGTTATTAAGTGTTTAGTCATCTTACAAAAATTGCTACCGTACTTGAGTCAATTTTGACTAACAAACAATTTCAAACAGTTCCCTTTGGGTTAAGAAGTACTGAACAAACTTGAAAGAATAGAAAAATTGCTTATAATTTTGGCTAGAACACAATACTATTAATGTGAACATTTAAGTTTGGTAACATTGTTATTAAAATATCCTATTCTGAAGTAGGCCTTTTTTGAGTAAAGAAAGTCCTTACATTAGGCCTACATCAAAACTCAATGTTTTTATTTGTTGGACCTTTTGCCCTCAATAAAATAATATAAAGACCTGTTAGGTAAAAGTAAACTTGTTTAAAATTTGGTTTCAAGAAATTAACTGTAATATGATTAAAAAGTCATGTCAACATTTAGCTAATTTGCATTTTAGGAGACAGCAAGATTGAACAACTAAAACTTGATAATAAATACATTTGTTTAGTATTTTTATATTGATTTTTCTTGGTGGTATTGTAATTAGGAGTGTACTTGCCGTGTTGCATTATACTACTTGTCACTCATAACAAAGTTATTCTTATAACCAGTGCTTGATTTGAAAAAAAAGATATTCCGGTACTGTGAACTACCAGGGGTTGTGGAGGGACAAATTTTTGAATATATTCTTCTTAAAACGTTATTTTAACGCTTTTCTGACCACTTAAAAATTATATAAACTGTGGACAATCTTACCTCAGCAATCTCAATGTTGATTTGCAATTTAAAATCAAATTCAGATCACTACCGGTAAGATTTTCCAAAGTATAATGTAAGTCTACTAGGGCTATCATCAAGTTTAAAAAAGTGAACTCGATTAAATCCGGAATTTTTTAAAATGTATTTAAAAAAATGAAGTACAACGTTTGTTGTATTAAAATAACACATATGTTTACCAACAATCTTTTATTACATGTTTTATTGTTTTGTTATTTACATTCTGAAATCACGATTTGTTATAAAAAGGCTGTTCAGTCGAACACATGTAAATTTGAAAGTAGGTACTAAAATATTCAAAAAATGATAAAACCTTAAATGTTTTACCTTACAATTTATAAAATTGTCTAAAGCTCGGACTCGGAGGGGTGCGGTGGGGGACGGGGATGGCAGAGGGAAGATGAGCCACCTGCATACAGAGAGGGCAGAGTTATATAGAGTGGGACACTGGAGGCTCGCCGGTGAGGCCAGTTGGCCGCTCAAGATGGCGGCTACTCGGTGTGACCTTGGCCAGTGCCGTGCGCTATTCTCGTGTTGTTAATAAAATCAGTTTCACAAACATATTTTAAACAGTTATCAAAAATTATAAATTGATAAAACTATTTGCAAAAATAATAAAAAAACCTCTACATAAAATATATTATATAGTTAACTTACAAAATTAATCTATGCAATAATAGTAGGCTAAACTGTGCAACTAGCCAGTTACAATGCAGCATTTAAACTCAGTTAAAACGATTTAAATAATCGAATTGCTAAGAAAGTACTAATAGTAGGTGAAAATTGCTTTCAGATATGAAATAATAAACTCTTTGGCAACATATCTTAAGAGATAATTTTTCTCTGACCAAATAACAAAATTTTCCCTCGTATGTCGAAAATTTTATGAATTTGTTTATGAATTAAATTTATGTTTCAGAAAAACATTTTTCTCATTAATTACGTTTTGTACGTTTAAAGCACACTATTGCCTTCAGCAAGGTTTGGTCCTTCTGTTAAGTTTCATAATTTTGAACGATGTTTAGAGGTATAAAAATGCTGTGATATGTTAAGCGGTGTCGATTGCTCGCGCGAGTCAAGAGCAGTGTTCTTGCTGAGTTTTGGCCGCTAATGCAAGAACGCATGCATTCAGTATAGGGAAAGCCAATCTGTATAACTCTGTCCTCTCTGCCAGCTTACGGCTAAAATAAAGTACAGTCTAGTTACCTAGTTTTAAATAAGTACCAAGTAGACCTAGTTTTGCAACGCTTCAAACAACAGCTCTAAAAATTACGTTTCATATTCTCCCCTGCCAATCAGAGGTATCAGTACAGCGGACCGGTGCATACCGTCACAAATCAAGCACTGCTTATAACAATACATTTTGTACATAGACTGTACTCATTACATTTTTTTTTGACATGCTGTGGCTTGTCTGAGTACGATGTGGATAACTTTGTGACGAGTGACATACATAAAAAAAGGACTACTGTACAGTTGAATTCATAAAATGTACTAACTATAAAATATAACAAAACTAATTTATATCATGAGTAAAATTTAAAAAAGATTGCTTTTGAAAATAAAAATTAGTTGGAATACACACTTTTCTCACATTAAACAATTTTAATCAAAAGAAGGTTGCTGATCTTGGGAAATTGTTTACAGATCATGAACATAATAAAGAATTTAAAACTTAGCTACTTCAAACTATGAGCTAATGACTGACATTTGTAACAATAAACTTGCCTAATCTTACGTTAATTTCATACAAATTTATTTGTGGTACTCATTTACCAAGGCAACAAATTTATTTACATTGACAAAAAGCAATACTAGTGTGCCACGGAAAATAGTTTCTTGACAACATTTTGAATCCCAAGCTTACACATTCTACTAGCATTTTATTTTGTTCAGTAAATAACATATTAGCAGAGATACTAGGTTCAAATTATTTAAATGTATTGTATAGAGTACATTTTTAATATATTCATACAATTTATTCAAACATAAAAAATTATATCTATATATAAAATCCAAATACCACTCACTGACTCATCACGAAATCTCAAAAACCACCCAACGGATTGGAATGAAATTTTGAATGTAGCTTCCTCTAGGGCCCTGGGTGCTCGCTAAAAAAATTAGAAATTTCAGGGGGTTGGGGGAGGGGGGGTCAATGTTACTAAAAAAACCACCGATCGGATTGGAATGAAATTTGGTATGTAGCTTCCTCTAGGGCCCTAGGTGCTTGCTAAAAAAAGGTTTGAAAAAAATTCTAAATTTTAGGGGGGATTTGGGGGGTCAAAGTTACTAAAAATCCCCATAAGAAATACATAGTACATAATATATTTATTGATATACTTTTTTGGTTAATATACATTTAATTTTGATCTCTCCGTGCAAAGCCGGATCTTGCCAGCTATTATAGTATATAAACCTAAATTACAGAGTTAAGTAGGCCTACATTAAAAGGAAAAATGAAACTCTTGTAGGATAACTAGACTGTCCTGTCGAACTTAGTTAATTTTCTCAGAAAAAGATAAAGGTATTTTATCTGAAAGGTAGTAAGCTGAAATTTAAAATAACTAATAGCATGCTAATCTGAACGTGTAACAACAAAATAAAACTAAACAAATTATTACTACTGTGCATTTTAGAGATAGAAATTTGCTATCCCATAAAATACAATCTTATGACATTGTCGTGTGAAGTATCATTTGAAAGGGTTTTCAAGATTTTCCTGTAAATGTTGCTAAAATATCCAACCATTTCCAAATATAATGCAGTTAAAACTTTGAAAATACAGTGGTGTTAGATAAACTTTACAGAAAAACTAAAACTTTTGTGAAAAAGTTATGGAAAATATATTTCTTTTCATGCGGTTTATAGTAATACTGTGTTTGGGAGCTATCACCATGTACAATTTATTCTGGCCATGGTTATTGTTATTGGAAAGTTTGAAATATTGAGTGTAAGACATGATGGTGTGTTGGCGTCATTACGACACATATTTTAGATGAACGGTATGGAAACCTTGGTGCTTGAGCCAAAATCACACTTCTTCAGTTTACTCTCTAATGAAAGAAAGGTTCTTAAAGAGATTTAATTACAGGAAAACAAAGCCTAAACCCTATTTCATACTTGTTCGAAATCACTGAAGTAGTTATAGTTAGTAGCACTATTTGTGTGAAATGTCTACTACTCCAAACCAGATAAAACAATATTTGAGATAAGTTCATGCAACAGTTTTGTTTGTTAAACTACCACTTAAGTACATTTCAATGAAAAGGCTTCATCCTCAGGGGGTTGTTAAAGCACTTACTACAAGTAGTTATCGAAATAAACTATGTCGTCAAACTGTACAAGGCTAGTTTAACAACTCATACCTTTTTTCATTAACTTGCCCCAGTTATTGTATATTGTGATTTCTTTCATTATTCATTGTGAATTTATTTGCCACATCCTCCTTTAACTTTTAAATGTAAAATAATCTACTGTACAAAACGTACTGAAGACAAGTCACCAAACAAATTTAACAAAGAATGAATGTCACATAACAAATACATACTTGGTCTTATTAGAGTGCACACCGGTGCTGGACAAGACTGTTTAATGTTTTTTTGTTTGTGTAAGTGTTATGTGTTTTAACGATTTAATGTGTGGTGAGTTCCTCGAGCGAATGAAAAAAAGCAAGAGATGAAGTTCATCTGATGATGAAGTTGTGAAGACTTCGAAACATGTCGTAAAGGAATTAGATCAAAAACAATTTGAAGTCACAAGACGAACCTTATAAGGTAATTCATGGTATTATTTGGATTTTGTTTAAACGTTTTAGGGAATACCTAAATTATCCTTGCAGATTCCTACAAGTACTTTATGTTTGTGGTGTCTAGAGCTATATGTATATTTGTGGTGTATATTTAGTTCCCTTGCCATGAGAGAAATCACGTTGGTGAATTTTCAGTATTTTTAGTTTGTACAGTAACCTAAATTTCAGAAATATGTCACACTTTAAACTATAAACCTTTTCTTAAAAATGAGCCATACGATCAAGCAACAAAAATGTATTTAAGTTTTTTTCTACTTTCAAGGTTACATTTTCTTACAAAAAAGTGATTCATAAAAATTCATTGTAAAGTTTTAATAATAATTTCAACACATCTTGTAAACAATAAATCAATTAAAAGTATCCAATTTATTCAATGTGTGTGTCCGCAGGTGTATTTGTATTTTGTTAAACAATAAATTCTGTCATGGATTCAAACTATGTAATCATGCACATATAATTTAACATAAAATATTTTACATCAAATAATAACAAAACAATAAAAACAGAAATGGCATGATTTGTAGCTAAAAAACTACAGTATTTAAATAGAAGTTGAATGTGGACTTTATAAGAATTTCAGTTTATAAGAAAGAAAAAAGGTGTAAGCAGCACTGTTGCAATCCTATAGCCTAATTTTCTTATCAGGGAGTAACTGGGAGCCTCCTATGAATTTGTTCCTTGTCAACGGAAATGTACCAAAAATACTTTTGCACAGGATTGTAGTAAATTTAATTACCTTTTGAACGATATAATTCACAAATTGTACTCGGGCTTATGAGTAGTAGAAATTGCGCAATTATCTTACATGAATAGTGAATAAAATAATTTTTCGGGAGTTTCCTATGAATTTTGTTCCTTATTCCGGGAACTGTACATGAAATACATTTGCACAGGATTACACTAAATTTAATTGCCTTTCGAATGATATAACTCACAAATTGTACTCAGGCTTATGAGTAGTAGAAATTGCGCAATTATCTTACATGAATAGTAAAAAAAATCATTTATCGAGAGTTTCCTATGAATTTTGTTCCTCATTCCGGGAACTGTACATGAAATACATTTGCACAGAATTATACTAAATTTAATTCTCTTTCGAATGATATAACTTTCAAATTGTATTCAGGCTTATGAGTGGTAGAAATTGCGCAATTACCTTACATGGAATGAAAAAATCATTTATCGGGAGTTTCCTATGAATTTTGTTCCTTGTTCCAAGGACTGTGCCTAAAATACCTTTGCACAGGATTATAGTAAATTAAATTGTCTTTCGAATGACATAACTCACAAATTGTACTCGGGCTTATAAATTCCTCAAATCCCTACCCAAAAACGGTTAAACGGTCTAATTCCGCCATTTTAGATCAGATCGAAAAACAAAAAAGTATATGTATGTAGAATACTACTAGGACCCTTTCACTAAAAAATCTGCAATTTTGTAGCATATTTACTACCACTTTTACTACCACGAGAATAAAACATATACCGGTATATTCTTAATGAATTTTGGGTATCGTCTCCAAATGTAAATAAAATGGTTCGAAACTTAAAGAAATGAAGTCCTACCCTACTCCGACCAACCGTTTTCAAGTTGGGTCGAGTGTAATAGCTCTTATTTTCTTCGAAAATTCGGCTAATTAGTGAAAGAGAATAATCACAACGCATGAAAAATAAGACTGAATGCAAAATATCTTTTAAGGCCTTAACAATAGCTGAAAATGATAACTGATTTGTCTCGTCAGAAAAAAAATAGATTTCCTACTAACTTATTTACAATTTTGAAATTTTTGTGAGGGTGGGTGTGTTTAATAATGAATAATATTTGTACAACATTTTAAACTTGCGCTGTAAAACTTGTAAAAAAGACAAGAAATAGTAAATAGGCCTACTGAGAATACATTTTTCAACTAATGTTCTTAAAATTATTTATTTAAAATGTCTGCAATATCAATATACAATCTGCGTTTTTTTTTTACTCAAAAGTCTGACACAAGATTGTATTAAGTTAAAATATAACTGAATACCTTATTTATACACAAAGTTAATGCTGGAAAAAGTAATTTTGGCACTTTATTAAAAAATCATAATTGTAGAAGTTTTAATTTAATAGGAGAATAACAATAACCTATAGAAATTCAAATGTATCCTTTTAAAAACATATGATTGTTGATTTTTGTAATAAATTTTAGAAATTTAAATGTAAATTATTTGCATATTTATCACTTCTATTAACTGACTGCAATTATTTTCACATGAGTTACAATTTAGTTGTAATGGCAACTTATAAGTTAAACATATTTGACAACTAAACGGTTTTTATGTAAATTTATGATTTTAATTATATTTTAAAATTATGTAAGCTGAAATAATCAACCGAGGCATTTTATGAATTACTGCCAAAACTATTTGTAATTCAATTTCAAGTAAGAGAATATTTTGTTACTGAAGGAAAATAAAATGTAGCTAGTTGAATGTGTAAGCGAACCATATAATTAATTTACATGCTATGCTAGTTCTTACTTAATAAACAACTAGGAAAATTTCGAACATCAACACTTTTGCAGAGTGGAACATGTTTAATAAGGCGTGTAGTATGTTTAAAATTCATGCCACAAACCGGACATGAATGCTGCGATCCTTTGTCACACCGGTCTTCACGTATATGTCTCGTCAGCGATTGTCTCCACTGGTAGGTTTTGTTGCATAAAGTACATTTATACTTGGATGCTAGCAAAGGATCCGCAGCATTTTCTGAAAACAAGATTGAACATTGTTATTACATAGGTAGAAAGAAAACGAAAGAAGAATTTGTTAAAAGAAAAACAAACAAACGTTCTATAAAACAGACTGATGCAACTTACCTTGATGCAAAGAGCAGTGTAATAAGCAAGATATAACACAAGTAATTTTTACAGATTGTTCAAATATTTACAAACATTATAAAGTAAGTTGTAGCGTTATTCATTATGGTGCTATAATTTGACGTTTTTACCTGTACAATTTCTCCTACGTGTCGACCTAAAGAAAAGTGTAGGCCTTTTAGATATTGTTTTCACTAATCACACCCATATTTTTTATAATAAAAGAAGTTTGCTGAAGTAACAAAAAAGCACAAACGAATTTCGTTGTGTTTGAGCTAATTGCCTGAAAGAGCAGTGTCGACAAAACTAGCTACAAGTAATTTGTACTGCAAAGAAAGATCCTGGTAAAAACTGCTTAGTATCTAATATCCTGTTAATAATCAGTTAACTAACAAATTAGACTAGGAAATATACATTTTATTTACAATCTTATCTCTTTAATTTAAGATCATTAGGTTTAAAGACCAAATTTTGTTCGAGTGTCAAATTTTAAATAATAAGAAAGTCATTGACTCAACCTTATGCTTTGATTGGCTCTTTCAAGGTAGAAATCTTAGCTGTTCCCACCATCATAGGTCGGTCTTCTTTTGTTCTCTTCAGTAGACCTATAGTGGCATACCTATAGTCAAGGGTTTACTCGTATTTTTTCCAGTACCGGAACGCTCCCGAAACTGACTAGAAGTGACGGAAAGGGGATCCAGAAATTATTTGAAATTTTCACTTCTAAAACACCTACTTTACGTATATTTTGTGGGTTTAAAGGTGCAGATAGTATGCTTACTTTTATAAAAAAACTAACTTACTTTTATAAGCTTACTTTTATGTATATGTAACTATTTTTGTACTTGTATATAGCTCATAGCAAATTTTAGAGACACATACTATTTTGGGCAAAAAAAAAATTGGCAAAATATCTCTTATTTTGTCTATAGCCATTATCAGAAATTTAAATCCTCGGTAAAAGGCTTAACACATTTTATGTATATCAAGAAATGACTTTTCTTATAAAAAAACAGAAGCAAACTTATCACGAGAACACTACACATACGCTTGTAAGTGAATTATTCTGACGACACACAGAAGTCACAAAACTAAACAACATCACAATGTCAACGTCAAAAGCGACCAGCCACTAGTTTTTGACAGTTCACGAGAGGTAGCTTGTACCGGGCAACCTGATAAATCGCCTTGCGGTTAGTGTTTAGGTATCTACAGTACATTTCAATAATTTCCTCTTGAGGGGCGCCTTGTATTTGTGACGGCGTTTGTTAGTGTACAGCCATTGTTTGTATGTATTCCGTGTTGTTCTCTCATTTAGGATAGTTACTTTTTAATTAATTAATCGTGAAATTAAGTGGGTTATTCGATAGGTATTATTCACCAAATGTGGTCCAAATTGTATCATGATTGGACTTAGTATTTTGATTACAATAAAAATCATGTTGAAAACGTTAATAATATAAAAGTTTAAGCGTCGCTGTTTTTTAAACTTTTCGGCCGCTTCTACTCTGAATCATCGGTCCATTATTTGTAGTCCTTCGCAGCGTTCGCCGAACATCAAAGGCATGCTGCGAGGTTGGTAAAGAGTGTCTGGTGATCCCAAGTTCCTATTCCTATTCCGAGCTGAGGGACAATGTGGAAGACTTTACTGTAGTTGGCTCGCATAGTCTCAATGCACTGTAGTGTGGGAATATCTTGAGGTTTTTTGATTGGCGGACGTAAAATTCTGAGCCGAGTGTTTATTGAGTGTGTTTGAGGGAGTGGATGGTCTAGTGCAAAGTTAAAACAAACCGTAAAAAATAATAAAAAGCAGTACTGAAACAGCGTTCCGGCATACAGTAAACCTCTGCCTATAGTGCAATTATGGAATTTTCCTCACAAATGTACAATTTTCCTTGACAAATCGATTGACTAAGTAAGTTGCATTGGTATAAATGCTAAAGATTATAGAAGATAAATTTATAAACATGAAAATAGTGTAAATATTTTAAATTATATTAAAAATTCCACTTATTAAGAAAAATTAAATTGCATTAATAATTTTACTTATTAACATGTCTATAAAAGTTAGTTTAATCATCATTAGTTACTCTTGTTCCAATTAACAGTGCCATCAAAATTGGAAACATCAGCATTGTCGTGGACCCTCCTATGCTTTTCCACAGGTCATGCATAGAAAAAAAAAAATTCTGTCATACTCACAGAAGAGGGCATGCTTAAGGGGATAAATTGTTTGTTATACACACATCATTCTCACCCTTTACAGGTAAGTAAAACCTGTGGAATCCCAGTAGGCTATGTAGTCGTGTGTTGGTCAATATACAGGGTTATTCAAAAAGAATGGTGCAAAAGTAAGGTTAATTCATTTGCATACTCTGAGTTGCAAAAGCATGAAAACAGAATAAAACTGTTTCTTATATTAACAAGTTTTAATTTACATTAAAAAACACATTTATATGCATTACAAATGCTCAATGTGAGCTCCATTAGAAACTATGCAAATATCCAGGCGAAATTCCAACTCAGCCCAGACATTCTGTAGCATTTTCTGGGTTATGGACTCCACAGCTTCTGTTATTCGATGTCTTAATTCTTGCAGGGTTTGGGGCATAGGAGGGTAGTACACTTTGTCTTTGATAAACCCCCACAAGAAAAAATCACATGGCGTTAAGTCAGGTGGTCTAGGCGGCCAGCGCATCAAAGAACTGTCTTCATTTCCAGAGCGTCCAATCCAACGGTCTGGCAACCAATCATTCAAAAACTAACGCACTTCAGACTTGAAATGTGGAGGAGCACCATCTAGCTGGAAAACTACGTCTGGAACATTTTCAATAAGCTGAGGAATGAGCCATTCTGACAAGGTATTTAAGTAAACGATTCCAGTTACAGTGCGTTCAATGAAAAAGAAAGGTAACGAGCAAACTCTAAAACACAAAATACTTTTTCTTGATTTTTAGTAGCCATTTGTTGGGAGGCTTCGTGGTACTCAACTAAGTAACTGATACAAAACATAACCTAGTCAAAACAAACTTATAAACACGCCCTTTCCATTGTTGTTACAATCAGCTGTTTGAAATCACGGAAACAGACGTACCAACCGTTTAGTTTTGCACCATTCTGATATTTGCAGAGTTTCTAAAGGAGCTCACATTGAGCATTTGTAATGCATATAAATGTGTTTTTTTAATGTAAATTAAAACTTGTTAATATAAGAAGCAGTTTTATTTTGTTTTCATGATTTTGCAACTCAGAGCATGCAAATGAAGTAACCTTAATTTTGCACCATTCTTTTTGAATAACCCTGTATAGCTATACTTTTTTATGGGTAACCTGATGGTGACAAAAAGACCATCAAAAATTTTGAGCAACTTCGACGTAGAACCTCCTGATGAATTATTTCATGAAGAAACAGTGTTACTAAATACACAAGAAAGCAATAAGAAACGATTTATTGAACTAATCAAGCAGGCTTTAGAAAAAGCTACACAAGCTTACAGCAGGCAGTTGAATATGCTGACCTCACGGTTGTGAACACTGCCATTTCTGTTGCTCCTCAGTATTACTCTGTGCTTGTGGTTGGTGAGGACAATGACCTTCTCGTTCTCTCCTCTGCGTTGGCACGAACACACAGTAATTTTTTGCCCAAAAGTGTGAAAGAATTAAAATGCCAGATAGTTATTACTCAGCCACATCATTCAATCATAAATTCTCTAATGAACTTCTGTTTGTTCATGCTATCAGTGGGTGTGATACTACACATTATTCATTGAAGAGTTACCACCAGGTGCAAACACGGCTGGGTAATGAAAACATTCCCTTGAAATGAGGCTGGATGCATACTCCGTTAAGCCTCTTTCATAAGAAAGCAGAGAATCAAGCACCAGAGTCCCTCCTTCAATGCATTTCATGTACATGCCAAAAAGGTTGTATGAATTCATGTGGATGAAGGAAAGCAGGTCTGCATTGTTCTTTACTATGCAAATACTGCAACAGATAGTCTTGCAAAAAAGTGATTCTAGACGAGTCAAAAATTGGCGTGGTTTGAGAACAGCTGAATTTGAAGACATTGAATTGGAAATAGAGGGAGGTTGACAATGAGGAACATGATGTGGACACTTTAAAACGCATGAAAATGTAAAATTGTGCTTTAACAGACACTTTTTCATAAAAGTTGTGTTTAATATTACTTACTTTTTAAATACTTATTATTTATTTACTTACACATTTATTAATACATAGTTGACAGTACTACTGTATTATAATAATACAAACCTAACAATATTTGAACATATTTTGTTTTCAATAAATACATTGGTTTTGTCAATATCAGTTACTATGCGTTTTCCTAAAAACTAAAAAAATATGCAAAAGGTTGAGTCTATATGACCTAGCAGAAAAAGTTTGGTATTACACTTAAGCTAATTACCTCGACTACAAATGTTATTATGTCTAACATTGGTGTGGGATTCTCCGTTTACTTGCTATAGAGCAAAAACCATCTAAAAATCTGTACTTTTTTTAGAAAAATTTTCAAACTTCAAAAAGCTCTATCTCGAGAAGTATTATGTTTATAAATTTCCGGTTGTTCTCCAATCGTAGATAATTTAATCTAGTTTAATAAAGTTATTTACATTTTGTTTTGTCAGATCAATACTTTAGGAGATATTTTTGACAAAACTGGGAATATTTTGACAAAGTAAAAAAATATCATGGTTTTTTCAAGATGCCGGTGTCCGCGGTGTTGGGGCGAATTAGGAAACTTAATTTTTTCATCAACATACCAACCCATACAACATATAATAAACGGAACTACCCTAATTAATGTATCCATTTTGGATTTTTTATGACAATTTGACTGAACTATCATGCCACAATCAACATTTAGTTGTGAAATATACAAATAAAAAAATATTTTTTGTCGAGGAAAAACATTAAATAGATTTAATCCTTAATGATCCATTTAGAAATATACATCTTTTAGATAGATTTAAAGGAAATAAATTATGCAGTTTTGTTACCTTAGTGCTACTTGCGAAAAATATCTACCGTGTTTTTATTTCATATATGTATCTATCTATATAAATATGTATATATCTTTTGAAATGATAACTGCAGGAATTTGCCACCAATTACTTACTTAATTTGGCACCAATGAGTAAAATCGGAACAAGAAAGTAGAAATGGAGAGGGATTTTTGAAAAGCACTATAATAATATAAATATGTAAAAATATTGGATCCGTCTGAAGTTATTAGACCTCCTAAGAGAATTACCCAAAAATCTATAACTCCCTTGAAAGTACAAACTCTTTTCATAACTGCAACCTTTAGTGGAAGCGGTGGAAAATAAAAAAATCATACCTCTCTCAGTACCGTATCAAATCCCTTTAAAGTTATTGTAAACTTTCTAAATACTATCTAAAATGTTTGTACTAAACAATGTTTGATATGACCAATTTTTACTACAAAGGTTGGGCCACATACAAACTGCCCCACTTTTTTTGGGTCATTTCTAATATACAAACTGCCCAACAAGGTACAGGTATAAAAACAAGGGACAGGCCGGCGTGTCGGCGACATACAAACTGCCCTACTTTTCTACCTGACACAGATACGGGATATTGCCCTCCGAATTCCCTCATACCAATAAATAGTTTATATTAGATAATAACTAGTAGACCCACTTCGTTTGCATACATTGTTTAGACATACAAAATAATACAGATAATTTATGAACCAAGTTGAAACAGCCAGTATATTCGTGTATTTATTTATCTGTTATTCTTATCTAATAGTACCCGTTGCGTGCTTTCACTCATTTATCTGATAGTAACCGTTGCGTTCTTACGCACACTTATCTAATAGTAACCGTTGCATGCTTACGCGCACTTATCTAATATAACCGTTGCATGCTTACGCGTACCTATATAATACGTTCCTACGGTCTGTCCCTTGTTTTTATACCTGTACCTTGTTGGGCAGTTTGTATATTAGAAATGACCCAAAAAAAGTGGGGCAGTTTGTACGTAGCCCAAAGGTTGACCAAAATGAGGTCGCAGAAAAAAATAGACACAATATCGAACAAGTTAAAAATTTTTATAGATTTTCCAAATACACCAAATTCTTTTGTCTGAAACTGTTTCATTAACTGTAGCAAGTGATGGAAATGAGGTTTGAAAGTAAAAAATCATAATAAACCTTGTGAGATATTATCTAAAACTTTTGAATCAAACAATTTGATTTTTATTGCAAGGGTGTCCAAAATAAGATTAAAAAAAAATTGCATTCAGTGGCATAAAACTATACCGTTTGAGGTCTGTGACAAATGAATCGCTTGGCGCCCTCTCCCAGCCAATATAAAGAAGATCAACTAACGTTAAAGTTTTTTAAATTTTATAATAAATCAGTCCGTAAAGTAGGTACATAAAACCAATAAAACGCTATTATAATTAGTTGATTTTCTAATAACTTTGAATTTAAAGAGCATACTGAACTGAAATCACAATTTTTTATTTAGTACGAAATTATTAAAATTCCTTTTTTCGGCTTTCGGTTCAACAAAAGTATTAATGTCATCATCAAAGTTCAAAATTTGGGCCATGGAATGTTCGATGGATAGAATAGCTGCGTTGTGTAACCTTTCTTGTCCCATAGAATTTCTTAAATAAGTTTTTATCAATTTCAATTTTGAAAATGATCGCTCGCCACTAGCCGCAGTCACAGAATGATTACAAATAAAATAAATGCAGTGCACACTTCAGGAAAGGTTGAAGAAATAAAATGATTCTTTATGATTAATAAATCAGCAAGTCCTTCTGTAGAAGATGACGTTTCTATTTTGTGTCTAAAAGGGGATCGAAAACTGAGAATTTCCTTGGCTGAGAATGTTAGGATCCTTCTGTGCTCACAGCCCTCTCGGGCCGGGGGCAACTTCTGGTGGCGGCCCGTGACATTTTGCCCGTTCTTCCACCCTATTGTTACGCCACATTGTTTTGCATTGATCACATAGTTGACACAAAATTAAGCCAATATGTGGGGTTCAAATTTAAGGCAGATTCATTAAATTTAAATTTTCGAACATAGTTGAGAGAAATTATAAATTTTCTTTGTGCAACGAAAGGGAAATTGAAGTCATTTTGTCGTTAACAGGGAGAATATTGTAAAATTTTATGAATGGGATGGAGTGGATTGGGCTGGTAAAATTTCTTAAGTAAGCATAACATTATTAAGGGGTTAATTGCAATGGTTTAGTTTTTACAGCCCCTCTCCTACCAACTTAGGTCTTAGGAAACTTTTGAACTACTTTTTGTTATAAATGTTTATAATTCAGTAATTAATTATAAACATGACTGGTTGTCATTATAAGTGAACATTGTTGGTTTTTTAATATTTTTATTATTACTTTTGTTTTTCTTCTTTTTTATTGTCCATGTGTATTTTTCCAAGTAAATAAAGAAGAAGCACAGGAAAGCTATTAAGAAGAATAAAATTTAATTTAATTTTAATGCTGTTGTTGCTTTAACAGTTATATTTTTCCTATCACTCATTATTGTTATCAAACTCACTCAGCTAACTTGACGTTAGACAGTAATTCTGAATCAATATGTTATATCTAGTTTTAATGAAGCATTACTATTATTATTAAAACAAACTTTATCACTCATAAAACATATGTTGTTATATGCCAACAACTCTTAAAGTCCTAATACTTTCACTACACATGCATATTTTTTAAACATTGTAATACTGCGATAATAAGTTAGCGACAAAAACAATTTACAAATTACAAGTAACCCCAACTCAAAGCCTTAAGCGTATCTAATTTTCTTTTTTTGGTGTTTTGACAAATTTAACTGTCACTATGGTCATGAAACCTTTGGAAACAATTTCGTTTTGATGAAATGAACAATGGTAGTTTGCATAAAGAACAGGTCTACTTTGTTTGATACGCATCACACATCGTCGGGTCATTGCAAGTTCAGGTAAATGTTGTTCTTTGGAACCTAAAAAAACTTGAGGCTTACGGTGACTAGGTAGATATGAACAGAATAAAAATTGATAAGAAAAATGTAGACAGAACAATCTAAGTTACTTAAGTTTAAACAAATGAACTTTAAGCATGTAGAAACTGAACTTTATGAGAAAATAAAAGAAAACTTTTTATAAAATGTGTAAAAATCTCGGTTCAGTGAGCTTCTTAGTCAAAGCTGTACAGAGTTAGTTCTAAGAATTGCAAATTTTGAACTCTTTACTCGCGTTTAAACAAAGGAATTCCATAGAAATTTCACTGTGGGAGATTCCTATAAATGAATGGCCTACAGAAGTCATTTAAGCAGTAAAGATTCTTGCAGTAGTAAATTTAAAAAAAATTGTATTCTATCAATCTTGTGTATTTGCATACTATATTAGAAGTAATTTTACATTAGAAGATTGAGATCGCTTTAGCTCGTAACATTCATTTGTTATGGAAATACACAAATAATATAATCTCTTAATAATTCTTCGAAGTTAGGGCCAAAGGGCTCAAGTCAGAAACTGTTAACGATACAAGAGAAGCTCTCGAAGTTGTGACAAACTCAAGGCTTGCATTGCAGTATATATAATACGCGAGAGGAGAAGGGGCAAGATAGGCAATATGGTAGTGTGGCGTCTTCCTGATCAGAAGAACCGGGTTCGAATCTCGGTTAGTAACTTTTCATATCTGTGGTTTGAGGGCAGGAGAGCGGAAGTAAAGCAAACGGTGGTTGGCTCGCTTCCAAGCTGACAAGATATGACTAGTTACCTGGTCTCTGGCTTGGGATAATTTTAATAAGATATTTATTTATAAATATATATAAAAAAACACAATTTTTTTTTTTAACTTCGGCTTCTTTACCATTTAAGTTTGACCCCGTAACCATTGAAATCACAAACAATATATATTTTATTCGTACAATAACAATTCGTTAAAAATTTCTGACTTAAGTCCTTTTGCTCTAACTTCCAAGAATTATAAGTGTATAAAATGGATCTAACAATGCCTCAAGGAGGAAATAAAAATGAAATGAAATTAAAGGCTGAAACAGTACTACTTTCCCTTCAAATTGTGTACTTTTTATTTTTTTTAAATTATGTGGTATTATGTCAGTTGGATGGTTTTTACAAACATTATTTTCACTTTAAAAACATAATCACTTCAAAATGTATTTGTACAAATTTATTTTAATTGGCATAGATTTAACATTGTATTTTTAGTTTTTGTCAAATATAACTGTCATTAAAATCATGAAACTTTTGGAAACAATTTCGTCTTGATGAAATGCACAATGGTATGTTGCACAAAGAACAAATCCACCTTGTCCTACTTTCTTTTGTACACATAGCACACCGTCGGTGCGTCGAAGGTGCGGGTAAATGAGGTCCTTTGGATTTCCGTACGGATAAAGGAACTTGAGGCTTACGTCTATTGACAGGCATTTCATTTATATCTGTAAGCAGAATAAGAATTGATAACAAAATAAAATTTAAATAAGTGCTTAATTTTTTGGTGAGTCAGATCGACGTAAGTTACTTAATCCTTAAACGTATTAGTTAAAGACCATTACGCATATTTAGACTTTTGTGGTAAGATGGCGGAAATAAAGCAAACAGTGGTTGACTCGATTTAAAGCTAACAGGATATGACTAGTTGCCTGTTCTTTGGTTGTTGATTATTTTACAACATTTTGCCTCAATATTTAAGAAAAATCCCAACGGGTGTAAAGAGTTTGTCATAGCACAGATAGAATAGAAATGCATTGACGCAATTGTTATGCGCTGAAGGGTCAAGTTTAATTAATTTTAAATAAAAGAGGTTTGAAGTTGAACTTAATGTTAAAGAGAAAAAAGAAATTCATTATGTTACTGAAGTTCTTTTACTTTAAACAAAAATTTTGCTAAAATTTGCAATGACATGATCATTTTGTATTTATATATTTAAAACAGTATTTTAATTTTCACTTTACCTAATTTTCCTTTGACATCTTCAGTTACATTTAAAAAAACATAATTATTATACAGGGTGTTTCAAAATTAATATCGGGGTTTTAAGGTTTTGTCGTATTTATTACATTTAACTTACAATTATAAATAATACATCAAAATGGTTTTTATACCTACTGAAAAACAATATTTTAAGTATTACTTCTGCTGTTTTGTTAAATTGTGAGAGAATCGTTGTTTTTGACAAAACGTCTGTGAAATCCAGAAATTTTTATTCATTTTAGTCGCATATAAACTAATATAACCACTCTAAAATTTAAAGTAAAAAGTTAGCTTTATTACAAAACTGTTTCCTTAAAAAACATTTTTCCTTCTTTTTAATTGACTATATTGTAGTCAAGTTTTAATCCTTATACCACAGTGCAGACTTCTTGTTAAGTCTACATCAATGTTAGAAATCAGAAACTTAGCATTTTAGTAAAATTATTGTGTTTTACCAAAATCCTTATTGCCAAATGAAAAAATACTCTCAAATAAAATATTACCCTTAGTGTTTTTTAAGAATAACTATAATCCCACAGGATGAGGATGACGACTTTGTCGTTGAAACGCGTTTGATAATTAAACTTATGTGAGTGAGAATAGTGTTATTTTTATTTTTTAAATATAATCCCACAGTTTTTATATCATGTATCTTTTTTGTTTAATGTCAGATAACATTCCAGTCTTCTTATACCCCACAGAGTAAAGAATTTGAATGAACTTGTATTTTGATTGATACCGGTACTGTTTAAATTGATTAAACAAATGTATAAGTTATTTTTTAATTAATTTCTAATAACAATTTGAATTTAAACCTCTACTTTTGTTACAATTTATAATAAAAAGTAAGTTAGTACAGATACAATTGGCTGAAAAAAATTGTTTAACAAATAACATTTACATTTTAAATTGTTTTTGACAACTTAAACTTTATAGGTTAATGATAATTTAAGAATAGTTACAACTGTCATATTTTAGAAAACACTTTTTCACTCAATTATTACCTTAGGTCATGACTATATATAAATTTGTTAAAAACTTATTAAAATATTAAAAAATGTAAATTTGTTAGAGTAAACAGTTGGAAAATTATAAAATTGTATTACAAACATCATGTACTACATATAAAATGAAATTCATTACAAATACAAATAAGTTAAATAGAGACATACATAGAGCCTAAGCTTGATGAAAATGCCTGAAACCAAATTGGAATGAAAGCTGGTTTTGTTTCCTTCACGTTTTCCATCCATTTTGCAGGAAGGAAGCTACCACAACAAGCGTTCGGTGAAACGGATACTGGGTCCTTCAGAAAGAAGGAAAGATTATACAACAGCTAGGCACTAGTAGTGTTGTTGCCACCTCACAGTTGATTTCATCAGTTTTTCTCCTTCGTATTCGTTATCTCGAAGGAATTTTTTTCTCGATTTTTTTTCAAGAAAATGTGGTACTAATGGACAGACTGCGTGATGACAAAACGAACAGTTGGAGCAATTCCTTTTTCCTTCCTTTTTTAGAAGAAAATGGAATTGTATCGCAACGGAAGGAAATAACCCTGGATGATGTAAACCTAGCTAGGTCAAGAGCATTTGCCGCGTCTACGTGTGATATGAGTTCAGTTTGAGCGTTCACCTCCTCCTCGCTTTCCTCCGAGCCGATCGAAGCTGTACAGAACAGACACTAGCAGATGTCCCTGCACTTAATTTACCCCTTAACAAGTCAATACGTTGATATTATTCATGAAATCCGCCTATTCCGAATTCCCGCTAAACCGAACAGTGTTTGGTCCCAATTAGTTCGGAGTAGAGGGACTCTACTGTAATCATTTACAGTTCCTCTGTACAGTTCTCTAGATATCAATGACTAGAAAGATAAAATTTGAAAGGAAGGGTCTCCTTAATGCAAAAGGTTGTCCGATTAAATTTTTGTATTCATTTAGTGAGCAGATTATTAAAAATCGTTAATTGTTTAAGCTAAATATTCTCATTTGATTTACATGGAGGATAAAATAGTAAAGTTATAATTTTAAAGTTATACGTTACTTTGTGACTTTAAACAATAAACCCTGATTCAACAGCTGATTACGTTCATCAGCTTCAATATTTCAACAAAAGTGAAAAAAAACTACGGGAATTGCATTAAAGTTATGTTTCCAACTTCTAGATTATAGAGAAGTGCCTTGAGCTAGTGAGTCGTTACTTTTGAGAAACTCAGTGGTTGAGTGAAAAAAGCGCTAGTTCAATTCAATTATTTTTCACTGCTCCGCTTCAGCTCTTCAACCAACTCATGTGTTTATATGCAACTACGCCAACAGTAAGTTGCTTCGCTGCAGTGTCACAATGTAATTAATCTCTTATAATCTTGCTTAGTTTGACAGAAGACGATTTGGAATTTAGATTGCCAAATTGTTTTACTCTTTTATTTGCAATAGTGTTATAAACTTAAGCTTTTCACAATTTGAACTATTTTTGAACCATTTTAGTGCATTTCAAACGATCTGATCGTCTCGTCTGGTTATACATAATTTAAAGTAAAATTATGAATTACTGTATATAAATAAATAACCAATGAGCTTGACTTGTAAGAAAGTAACTAGATAAATAAAACCTGAACACAAAATCTCATAATAAACCTGTTATTGTGAGATTTTGTGTTCAGGTTTTATTTTATCTATTAAACTATAATTTCCTCAAAAACAGACTAATTAGCAATAAATTTTGCAAAACTTGACTACAAAGTTTTTAAGTTCTGATTACTTGCATGTATTGAAAACACTAATAATTATCAAAGTAATGATTTTAGAGGTTACAAAATATAAAAAAGATTTGAATAGGCTTACAACAGGCAAACTTGATTTATAATCAGGTTCAAATCAAACTTCTCTTTCTTGAACTCATTGCGAAAGAACTAAACAACAAACAGGTACAATGCAGACGTGAGTTTATTGGCATCAAAATGTAAATCATGTGCCATGGGTGAAACAGTCAGCTGATAGCTCTTTTCAGTAGAGGAGAAATGATATCACTGAGTGAGGTGAGTTGACTCTTTTAATCGAATGCTTTAGGAGAGCTGAGTTTTGTGAGTCGATTCACTGAAAAGAGTTGTATTGCCCGTCACTGACTACTAGGTTAGGTTTTGTTTGAGTACAATTTTCTGCCGATCCTAGCTTAACCCTTTTATATGAGTTTGTCGACGCGTATCGGAGTTCCTCCATTCTCGAAACCTACATCAGTATACTGGATTCATCCGTTTGGGATTCGTCTTTATATACAGTCTAGCCACGCCCCTCCCCCAACCGGTACCGCCTCCGGTTACACGTTCCGATGACTACACAATCCTACGTGTTTATTTTATTCTTTAACACTTTTAACATTTTCAGATTTTGGAATGTTATTTCTGAATGTATATTTGTTCATTAATAATATTTTTTCCGTTCATCTTTAGTTAAAAAAATGTCTATATTTTCCATTATATTTAAGCGTCCTCCTTTGTCGCACTGGTGTAAAAGCTTCATTGAGTCTTTCATTTCATATGGCAAATGACCCTCATTTAGTAGATGTGTAGCGTAATTTGAATCTCTTTTTTCGTATTTATATGATCTAATATGCTCTCCAAACTTGTTTTTAATTTTTGTCCCGTTTGGCCTATATATGTTGCGTTACACTTACACTTTATTTCGTCCACTCCATTCCTATCGTATGTTTTCCTTTCTTCTATAGACCTACTTAATCTGTTCTTTATAGTGTTGTTCGTAATAAACGCTGCTTTCAAATTGTATTTTCCAAAAAATTGCTTCATTTTGTATGTTTCCTTTCCAGTGAAGGTAAATCCCGCCCAGATATTTTCCAGCTTCTTGACTTCTGTCTTACTGTTTAAATTTTGTTTTATTTTATGAATTCATTTTCTTACTATACCCTTTTGATAGCCATTATTCTCAGCTATCTTAAATATTGTGTTCAGTTCTTCCTTGTGTGCTTCCCTTTTTAATGGAAGATTTCCCTTTTTAACAACCTAAAAATCATGTTCCAAAAAGCTGGAATTTTGTGATCCATTGGGTGGTTTGAATCGGCATTAATTATATTATCGGTGTATGTATCCTTTCTAAAAATGCCAAATTCAAGTTGCTTGTTATTTCTAAGTCCAAGAAATTTATCATTCTGTTTTCTTCCTTTTCCATTGTAAATTTTATATTTTCATGGATTTTATTATTATTTTTTTTAAATATTAGTTCTCCTTTATTATTTTGGCAGTCTTTTATCACTAATTGGTTAGTTTTTGTGTTGATATATACTAAGGATAGTCAAGTACACTAACAACAGCTGATTATCTTCGACACAAAACTTAGCTTGCAATATAGTTTAAGGTTATGTTTACAACTTCAATCAAAATGAATGCTGAAATTCATTGAGTAGGACCTTCTAGTATTGTAATATTATTTTCTCTAATTCAAATTTAGGCCTATATATGATTTCTGGTATAATTTAGTTTGCTTAATAGTTTAAATTTATGCCAGTTAGATTAACGAAGATGGAATGTAGCGTAACTAACAAGGCCGTAGCCGGGTGGGGGGGGGGGGGGCAAAACCCCCTGAAATCCCAAAATTTAGTAGTAAAAATTAATACTAGGTTTTAAAAGTGCAAATTAAATCATGAAATAGACAACTCAACAGAAGATCCAGCAACATATTTTACATCATTGTGCATTGCATGCATACTGATATTTAGATTTACTTGATTTAAACGACAACGTACAATACACATGGATGCAGTAGGTTACAGCCTTACTCTCTTGTGAGCTTGATCTGATCTATTAAATAAGAAAACTATGAAGGTTCAACAAAAATACTTTACTCTAATAAAACACGCAATGCATTGTGTATTGAAAATACTCCCAATATGGGTTTGGCGTGCAATGCACTGTGCGTCGGCCGCTTCTCATAGTGTTCAGTGTCAAGCTCACATGTGCGTCTTTAGCAGTGAACATGTTAAAAGGGTTTAAATTCAAATCCCCGGCCCTGACCTGACCCCCCCCCCCCCCCCCCCCCCCCCCCC
>JAGFPH010002771.1:94564-134630 GCA_018207615.1 Philaenus spumarius
GGGATCTTTCTTACTTTACATACTAAATAAAGAGTACTTACATGTTTGTAATCTAGTCAGTGAGCCGAATTTTACTAAAGTCTTGCCAAATTTGAATATTTTGAACACCTTTGCATCATAGTCTTACATCCAATACCTGATATTAAAGTGAAAAATCAACTAAGAATTTTCATAAACTGAAAAATAATTTTATACATGATTCAGAAAACATTACGACAAATCCAATGGTGTTATATGGTCCTTTTTTAAAGATTTAATCCCATTTTAATTAGTCTAACTGGTATAAAACATAAAGACAATATAACTAATATAATATTGTATTTAATTATATTCTAAAACTTAAATGTATAAACTAACACCCAGGCCAGTAGGAAAATGTATATTTACCAGCAAATAAACACAACAAAATTGAACAGTTTTGGAAACATTATTCTAAAACCTAATTTAATTACCTTGGGACAATTTTCATGATTGATCCTAATTAAAGCGTATTACAAAACATACTTTTGTAAAAAAAAAAACATACAGTACAACTTTAACTGAATAAGTTAAATGACCAACAAAGCTGATATCTCTCCTGCAAAATATTGTTTACATTCCACTAAATTTATTTGAAATAATATTCTTAAAAAGAATTTAAACATGATCGCAATGTTTCTTATGAAAAAAGAACTAATTCATTTCTGTTAAACATAAAAATGTACAAACAATTTAGTAGTTTAAAAGGCACACAAAGAAAATATCAACGTAAGTAAACATATTTCATTTATTTAAAGAGTGTATGAAATCTTTATGAACACTAACAATATGGTTTTTAATATGATACTTTTGGAATGATTTATGGGGACAAACGGGACAGGAGAATCGTGGTTCTTTTCCACATTCATTTGTGACATGGCGCCTGTAACTTTGAGCATGTACATAGGATTTTCCACATTGCGGACATTGAAACTTGGATTGTGAAACAATATAATTCCATTTGGTTCCGCGATGACTGCTGGATTCTGAAAAATTTAACACATTAAGAATAAGAAGAAATTTTAAAGAAATGTAATGGTAGAAAGATGAGCGAGCTAATTTGGTTTTATGTTTGTGTGAACGCCTGTACAAATGACAAAAAGCTAACAAAATATGTAATTATGTTAGTTCAGGAAACTAGTGAAAGAAAATATTATAACTTGTTGAAAAAACAATTTAAATTCTGATAAGTCTCTTTGTATAATACAGAAGTTGAGTAAAAACAATTTAAACTTGGTAGAAGTATAGCAGTTTTAAAATGTTGATTTCAAAAAATCTTTCTGTCTCTCTGCTATGGTATATTCTGGAATAATACTATCTAATGCTTTAAAGATTCTTTATCAGATCTGTTGGACTGTGTATCAAACTAAAAAATCTAGCATTTAAGAGTGTTGTACCTTAAAACTTAGCCTGCGCCTACATTCGGCACATATTTCTCATGACCTAATTTTGTGCAATTATGTCTAAAACTATGTCGTCCGACGTTAGGCCCTACACTGGCCCCATTTAACACCCGATCGGGAAGCAGTTACAGCTGCGTTCCGGAGGTACCATGAGTGATTCTGATGATGATTTTCTTCGTCTGGAGAAGAACGTTCTCCTTGACAAATGATGTAGAAAAAAGATACAGGTGCATAAGTTTAATAAAGATAGTTGTGCAGGAGGGTTTTTTAAAACTTACCCTTTTTACAAAATCATCCAGACAAATTCGAGCACTACGACCCTATGACTATAGAAACAATTGATTATATTCTTAAAGGCATAAAGGACGATTTATCTGGCCAAAGTAACTTCCGGATATGCATCAGCCCCACAGACAAACTTAATATCACAATAACTATATTTTTTAACATATTTTATTCACAGTAATATTAAGTGTTATTAATAAATAAGTGACTGTTATGGTAATAGATCCTAAGTATGAGAGTGAAGTATTTATAAAGAAATAGTTTGTTTCAAAACTAAAATCGAACTTGACTATAATATCACCAGTTTAGATGATTAAAAAAACCCTGTTCACAGGACAGCTAAACTTAGCGAATTTCCATGCAAAGATTGTGGCTTTTTAATCTTGCGACCAGTTTTGAACCTTCTCCAGGTCCAACTTTAGGCCGTTTGACAAAATTTTTAATAATTTAATTTTAACAGTGAATTTATATTGGTCTTAAGTGAAAGACGCACATCACAATCTACAGCAGTAGCTTTTTGGGGAAATTTGATAAAAATAAATGAAGGCTATTGGGCTGAAAATTCATATTCAGCCTTTTTACCCCCTATATCCAACTATCAAGAAAGTTTTTTTCCTAGACATTGTGAGCTGTCAAGTTGAAAAATCGTACTGGAAATAAACATGTTTGCTCAGTCGGTGATCGTGTGTCTTGGTCTTTGTTGGCTTCCCTTTCCACTGCAGGCACCTACGTTACAGTGTGTGTGTTTGTTTTTCCAACGATGTCATACGACCGTCGCACGACATCGAGTCTTGAGAAATACGTGTGCAATGAAGGTCCAGCCTTGCATACAATTTAGTTTTGTTGGAAGGGATAAATGCTAACCCTTTCCAAGTACTTTCATGTAATTTAGTCACATTCGCTTAAGCAAGTATTTATTTGCTTTAATTAATGTAGTAGTAATCAATTCAATGCAATGTATCTAAATGAAGACGTGCTTATAATATCACCTCTTTGAGAACTTATAAACCCAAAACAGAACCTGCCACACTTGCCATTTTTTCCAGCTGGTTCAACAATATCTTTTTAAGCAAGTTTTAATTAAATGTGACGTGTTAGCAATTTTGTTACCTTGAACTGTTGTAAGTAAAACATTGCAACCTAATTTTCTAACTTAACTCTGAATTTAATTTACTAATCGAAAGACACAGATGTTATTATTATTATTTTATCATTGAAATGGAGATACTGTACTACTGATTGCAAAAACATGCAGCAGTAAGGTATACACTCTGAGAATGGATTTTTTTTAAGAAGAAAAGTTTTAAGGTTGTAATCATCTGTTCTTATAATTTAAAGCACCAAAATCTTCTTGAAATTTAATGCAGGACATTCACAAATAGAATAAAACCATTCAGTAATTTAGCTGATACATTATTAATATATAAGATCAATTAATTTCTTTATCTAGTACAGATAAAGTATTTGGATTTCAAGGATCAAAACAGTAATTTACTATTCATGTAATGATAATAACGTAATTTATTCAAATTCAAGGCCCCTATGTACATTTAGAATATGGCTTTTAATGTGTATCTTCTGAAATGATTTATGGGGACAAACCGGACAACAAAAGGACGGTTCTTTCCCACATTCTAATTTTATGTGGCGCCTGTAACTTTGAGCATGCACATATGATTTTCCACATTGTGAACATTGAAATTTAGACTGAAACTTCCACTTCTGTTGGCTGGAATCTGGAAAAATGTAATACACGTTAAGAATAATAAAACATTAAAATAAACAAGATTAAGAGCATTGAAGTAAAATTGTAAAGAATTGTTAAAGTGAGTTAGATTAAACATAGTTTTATACTATTTTGAGTAAGATGGGACTCGAGATTTCTTACATATTGACTAACAAATGTTCAAAAGAAGAAAAAAAATACTGTATATGAAAATAAAAACAAGGTAATTAAGGAGTATAGTAATCTAATTGTACGATTTCTGGTAGCATTGAAATCAACTAAACCTATAGAGCAACAGAGGCCCAGGCCTGCCAGTTGGGTGATGTGTGGTCAGCAAAAGAATTTTCATATATCTGAAAATCTACTATTCTCAACTAAAATTTTCAGCCTATCACAGCTCACCAATTAGCTTTTTGTTCACAATTTATTATTTGATATTGTGTTAGTGGATTTAAATAAGATACACTGGTTTGTGTATTTTTCATCTTACTGGAAATCTTTTAAAGTATTGAGTTACCTTTTGATTTCCGTCAGCAATTTCTGGTGTCATTATGTCATGCCATTATGTCATTGCAGCCGTTTCACTTATTATTTAGAAATGTACACGTGATTGTTTCAACTGTAGGCCTATATTACTGCATTATACTTTGTCCCCAGTACAATAACGAAACAGTCATCAATTTAATTAGATTTAATCAATTTAATTAATTTAGATAAGTACCATCTATTAAATGTCGTTTATGCCGTAAGTGATGTAATGATTGTATATGTTTTTTAAATGTACAACAAAGTACAGTTACGGAAAAAATCATGTGACCGTGGCTAAATAATACTTGAAATGGGCATCATGAAACTATAATAACAAGTGGAAATAGTAGAAGGAAACAAAAAAACACTGTGGTTTATCTTGTTTATAAATTTAGCCAAACTATCCTTTCTGCCAATATATTTATGTATTTATATATAATAACACAAATGTAAAGGTCTTAAAACAACTATAAAGAGAGAGAGAGAGAGAGACTACTTAGTAGGATTCAAAATTGAACATAAATTTTATTTTCATCTAACATTTATTCACACTAATTCATTATGTTTCATCAATGCATGTCTTTTCAGTTGATCTTTTCTGGATGCCCTGTAGTTGCAATATGGGCAAGGAAAAGCCGGCTCTTTACCACATTCTTTACTGTGTCTCCAAAGATTTCTCGACTGGGAATAGGTTTTACCGCACTTTACACAGGAAAATGTAGACGTTCCCTTAATAGGCTTATCTGGAAAATACAATACATTGTTTATAACAGTAATATGATTAGTGAAAGTAGTTTTTATTTGAAAAGGATAAAGGTAAATAATAAAAACATTGTAACAACTTACTTCTTTTTAGACTGCTGTAAATATTGAATCATATTATTTGCAATGGGTATTTCAGACAGCTACTGAGGTAGAAGTACCAACTATAGGGAAAGTAGATATACAGGATAGTTTACAAAGAAGGTGGTGAGACTTAAAATTATGAACATTTTTTATACAAACATAGGTTTTTTTAAAATGCTTGGTTTCCCAAATTTCCACAGTGTTTTACAAAAACATTACAACCATGGAAATAAATAAGATATTGGGTTGAAATTTAGTACATGCGATATTTATGTTAAGTTTTACTAGTGTAAAAAAACAAAGACTATATTGTGTATTATTTTCAAAATGTTGACAAAAATATCTTGCCACATAAAATATAGTGTGCAGATATAAAAATATCTATAAACGTCAAATATCTTGAAAACCACTACCTTTACAAAAAAATATGTAACAAACTAGTTTGTTTTTAAATAGTGAACAAAATGGTATTTCTATTCGTATATAACTTAAAACATAACAGAGTTATCGTGAAAAAACAGTAAACAATCTGTTCCCATTTTGAAATGGTTACAGATCACAAAATGAATTTGATCATTGATAATTATAATTATGAGCAAATGTTGATATAAAGATGGTGTTTTAGGCAACTACCAAGAAATTTGGTTTTTGTCTATGATTCGGTTACCTTTTGAACTACAGCCAAAATTATAAACACCATTTGGTAGTCATTAAAAATGGCAGCAACTTTGAAAATAACACAGAATACAGTTTTTCTTTTTGGTGTGCTTATGAAACTAAACATTCATCATGTGTGTAACAAATTTGAAACCAATATCTTATCTAGGTTTTTTTTGTAAAAAAACAAAATGGTGGATATCTGGGAAATAAGTATTTTTAGACCTATCTTAATAGAATTTTGTTCTTGATATTTAAATGTAGAATAAGCTCAAAGCGCCTACATATCTTCATAAATTACCCTGTGTAAGTAATATTATTAAAATATTTCAAAAGCAACACTGTTGGCAATGTTCCAACATAGATTGATATCACAACGTTTTCAACTATTTCTGATAATGTTCTACCAAAATCCTTCCTTTTTTACCTTTTTTCTCAGATTGTAACATTAAAGAAGTGGTAATATAAAAAAGGGACAAATAAATTTTTAATTTCACAAGGATGTTTTTATAACTAGAAGCAAAAAAATAATTAGGTAGTAAAGAAAACGTAAAATAATATTAAATACAAGAATGTTTAATATAATATTTATAGTACATTATGTCTTTTCAGTACGTGTGTTTTCATATGATGTTTTCTGAACGCCCGATATTCACAGTATGGGCAAGAGAAAGAAGGTTCTTTACAACATTCAAAAGTTATGTGCCTTTTGAGATTCCTCGAATGCGAGTAGGCTTTGCCACACTGTTCGCAGACAAATTTACCCTCTTTAACTGTTGTGTATTCGGTTAAAGAATTATTCCAGTATATATCTGAAAAATATACAATAAATTATTTAAAATAACAATGCCGGTAAATAAAGTTGTAGGTAATTACCCAATAACTAGCATTAATTGTATTTCTTTGTTTTGTGCTTTAAAGTGTCTGTCAAACTCGAGGAAAACTACCACTAACACCGTTCTTGAATACTTGGAAATCCAAGCAGTAGCTAGATATATAAATGCCTAACATATTTTTAAAATGCACTATGCAAACTCTTTAGTTTTTTATTTTTTGCAAAAAAACTTTTTTTTAAACTCCGTTTTACAAATATATAAAAGAAAAAATGTTAAATAATATATAGAAAATATATTATGGTAAGAAGGTTGTTTAAAGATCAATTAAAAAAAATAGGTTTGATAAAATGATTAGTCTTAGTTTGGTGTTTATCTTTAGAATTTGTTATTTTAGACATTTTAGTCATAGTTCTACCATCATATTTTTAAATAAGTATTACTATAACTGATGGCCATTTTAGTGCTGTTTTAAAATTTTTCTTTTTCAAAATTATTTCTTAAGACTTAGCCAATTTAGAAATACATTATTCTAAAATATTAATTTGTTTTATAAATTTAAAAAAAAAATCAATATGAACGTTAGGTAATCACTCATTTTAAGATCTTAAAAAATATTAGATTTCTTGAATTCCTAACTTCTAAATTTTAGTATCCCCCAAAAAAAGCATACAAGGCAAATAAAACAAAACATACATTTGTTAAAGTGACAATGTAAACAATTATTTTAGATCAAATTTGTTTTTATTGTATCTCCAATCCTGAACCTTCCCTTAATAGTTGTACATTAAATATTCAATTAATAAAAACTAAATTTATCTATGAAAAAAAATGTCTTTTAATTATTATGTTATCAAAACTAACAGTATCTGCATTTTTTTAAATCATAAAAGTATAATTCATAAAGCTGAAACTAGGACTTACACAATAACATATCAGTGAAAACTTTTTTATTTACTTGAACACGCAGTTCCAAAACCAAAAATGAATCAAAACAATGATAAACCAGAATCAGTTTAAAATACAGCATCTGGAAAATCGTGAACATATTTCAAATGCCTCTTGAGATGGTGTTTCTGTTGACCTTTGTACTGACAGAGAGGGCACGTAAAAGACGGTTCTTTCCCACATTCGTACTTCTGGTGGCGTCCAAGAGTTGATTTACTTTTGTAGCTTTTAAAGCAGACTTCACATTCAAAGTATCTTGCAGTAAATTGATCTGTTAAAAACGTTAACAGTTTTAGTAAATAGCCTGATAAGCCAACAAGAGAATAAATGGTAATTAAGGATGTGCAATACCAGGACAAAACAATCCCATAAAATATAACTTATCTTTCATCGAATTTTGAAGATAATCTTTTGTAATTTGCAGGAAATCGTTCATGAACATCTAAACTAATTCGTAGGTGTGTCAAAAATTGTAAATTAAATACATATTTGCTTATAAACAAGACGAAAAAGATGATTTTTAGTTTAAATGTCATATATACAAGACGGAATCTAAAAATAAGACTGGCATTAGTAAAAACAAGAGTGTATTTGCGATATTCTAGTCATGCTTGGGAGCTTTACCAATGTAATATCATAGCCTTCTCAAAGTTGGCCCTGCTCACTGGATTCAGTGCTTTTACTTGAGAGGTATTGCACACCCTTAACCGAGTTGTTACACAGGCTACATTATAATTTATTTTTTTTTAAATACCCATTTTATTTTGAAAACAAATTTTACTGTGTATTTTAAAGTGTTTAAAGTGCACATTTTTGAATGATGCTTTTATTCGTCACAAGACCATACTTAAATCATTGATAAAAGAGTACAAATTTCATGGTAAAGTTAATTTTGTAATGTTTTTACAATAATTGCTCAAACATTGGCGACAGGATTTAAATCTGGTGAGTTGGCCGGTCACTCTAATATTTTTTTCTTGAAAAATGTTTACACTTTTTGGTAGTTTGCGATGGTGACAAATCTTGTTGGAACAATACATTGCCTTGTGGAAATTTGTTTTGAAATTTTTACAATCCTTTCCAGTAAAACCATGATATATTAATCAACATACCAACCACAGGTTAGTACCTCTTGTTGTACATAAACAAGAGCATTTCATGTAAAAATGAACAAATCATTTTTTCTGGAGTTGTTTAACTGATTAATACCACAGCAACTTTTTTAAAAGATAACGGAATGTTTTACTTTACCCAAACAAAAATTACTTTCAAGAATAAACAATAAATTGCTCCAATGGCCTGGCACAACTTATCAGATCTAAATCCTGTAGGAAATATCTTAGAAATTATTGTCAAAAAAGACTAAAAAGTGAGATGTTTTTTGAAAACTTAACTAATTAAATCATTATTTCACGTATGGTTTTGTGATAAAGACATTTCAAATATGTGCAGTAAACTTAAATCAACGTCAAATTATGTATGTGAATTTGTTAAGAATGAAAGAAGACAAATTAATTAATAAATATTAAAAATTTGTACTGGTAAAATATGTTTTAAAAACATTTCTTTTATAAATAACATCTGTGTTTGAATTAATTTGAACACAAATGCAGGTAATATTATTATTTTCCTTGCGATAATGGCATTAAAGTCGTCTGACTTTCATTTATTAATTAATTATAAGTTAAAATTAAGATTTTAAAGTCGGTAGCTTAAGATATATTTAAGTCATTAATAATAGTTGTTGTTTGTAAT
This sequence comes from Philaenus spumarius, assembly GCA_018207615.1. Taxonomy (NCBI): domain Eukaryota; kingdom Metazoa; phylum Arthropoda; class Insecta; order Hemiptera; family Aphrophoridae; genus Philaenus; species Philaenus spumarius. The sequence goes on from JAGFPH010002771.1 coordinate 103,564, forward strand.
TACTTTTTGTTCATATCACAGCATTTTATTTGTGTAACTTACCCAACTTCTCAATTCTTTCAACTTTTTTGAGAAAGCACCAAAGGTCTACATCACCTGAAATTGACTTTTTCCAAATTGACAAAAATCCATGATCTTCACTCAGATTCTTGAAACGGGGTTTTGAGCTTTCAACTCAGGAAAGACAACCCCTCAGCTACAAGGTCACACTTTCTCAAGTTTTTAGATTAATAAAATTATCAACTCCTATAAAAGCAAGTGTAAGTCCGTATGCACGTACATGAATAACATATAATATAACAGCTGATTTCACCCATCATCTGTAATATTTAAAAAAACCCAGTGTAGATTATAGTTTGGGGTTATGTTTACAACTTCATTCGCTATAATTTCTTGTGAAGTTGAATTTTTAAATATGAGTTATAGAACTAATGTATGCTATAATATATGTTGTAATATTTGCTTTGAGGTTATAAACTGTATATAAATACAACCTTTTATCATCACTATATTTGTTTATACAAATTTAAAGAAGAGGTTTAACTTCGGAAACATTTGTACATCTTCGTATAATATATACACATATATTCGATTATTAATTTCTTCACTATGTATTAATAACTTCTAAATCATTTGATCTATCAATGTGAAATAAAAAGCTATAAAAGATAGTATTTTTATCTTTCTTTAAAAATAATAACGAATGTAAAAATACAAATGTTTAACAAGTAGGCCTACAGTTTTATAATCCTTATTATTGTACTCAATTACCGAGTTAAAAATCCCTGTCGTCAAAGTTAGGAAGGCCTAGTTTTTAAATTTTCAAAGGATAACGAAGATATTGTTAAAAAAAGGAAAAATGTATTGCCTTAATCTTTATGTTTGTGTTAGATCTACACCACATGTATCATACATTTTTCGTTTTCAGCCAATATCTCGGCTATCTTTAAAGATATGGGGAAAATTAAAAAAAACCCATTGTGTTTGCTATTAAAAAAGTAAACTTTTTTGTCTCTAGTAATTTTTTTGTAAAGTTAGTGGTTTTTGAGATATTTGACATTAAAAATTATAAACAGCCGCCAATTTGAAAATATTTAAAATAATGTTATAATTTTTCGTACAGTGATAAAAGATTATGCAAAAAACATGCATACAAAGTTTAAGCTCAATATCTTTGCTACATCCAAAAATATTAAGTATTTTGTAAAAATCACATACAGACGGACAGACAGCAAACGAATAGAGTTAGGACACATGTTGTATTGCATTATTTGCTTGTTTTTAGCAGACAAATGCGCCCGTGAAATTTCGTACAGTCGAAGCTGGACACCTGTATATATGTGTTCGCACTCTAGCGGCCGCATTTTTAAGTCTGATTTGGTACACATGTTGGTTGTCTATGTCGCTCGGATGAGTTCGTTAGCCAAAAAAATCCAACAACCGGAAGTACGTTTTTTGACCGGAAGTAACTATTTTTTTAGATTTTTACTACGAGAATGAAACTTTTTTAGATTTTTTTCTAAAAATATAAATGTAGGATGTTATTCTGCTCATTTTGTTTTTTTACGCTATCTTAAAGCTCGCTTGGTTCCCCCAAAATCGATCAAAACGTTAAATACCATAAAAGAACCCGGTTCGAAGCCAAGTGGTGCAAACTCGTGAGGCCACTAGGGGCAGACAAATTCTACTAATATATTGCGTACACACAGACAGCTGTTCAACGCCTTCGTGAGTAGACCTATTTCCCAAATTGTTGGTTAAAACCCTAAAACATAGGCATATAAACTTCATTTTGGAAATTTGCTCAACTCACATCAGCGGTCCAGCTGCGTGGTCGAATTATTTCTTTATTTTAACGTTTTAAATCAATTAATTAGTTAATTGAAAAATACATTTTCCTTAACCTGAATATATGAAGTTATTAAAACATGGCCATTTACAAAAATAAAATATTCTGTATATTTTAGTTTTTTAGGAATTATTTAATAAATACAAACATAGTTTCTAAATATAGTTTATTAGAGCCAGATAAATAATTATAAATAATAAAAATCACCATCCAATTTTTTTGACAAAATAAAAGTAGTAAGAAGTTAAAATACCAAGAATATACTCTTCAGTTATATTATTAGTTTTGTCATAATATCACAAGTGCCAGTTACTGGGGAAAACAGATCTGAAATACTGTACAGTATGTAAAAACAATACATTACTTCCTTAACAATATCTTAGAATTCTAGTCCAAACAAGTTATGTTTTATTGCAGCATGAGTCTTCAGGTGAAACTTATGGAAAGACTTGTAAGAGCACTGCGGACACTGGAAAGTCGGTTCCTTGCCACATTCAAAATTTGAATGACGGTGTAATGAGTCTTTGTTGAGATAGGATTTCCCACATATCTCACACACAAACTTCCTTTTACGATCAATAAGTTGTACTGGCAACGTTCTAACCGAAAATCCTACGCATAAGAACAAAGAAAAACTGTGATCATAAATTTACAATATGTATATACTTAACAAAATATAAATAATGTTTCTTACATTAAAAACGGAGGACTTCTTTTTAAAAACAGCCCTAAATATCTTCATATTCTTGCCATATTCTTTAATATTATTGGATCATCAATAAAACAACATAAAATTTAATTAAGTAGAGTATTTATTTTTATGATAGATAAAAACACATGTTAATAATTACATCAATTTTCAAAATTAACCTAAAAAACTTAATTTATATTTAAAATTTGATTTTTTATTAGTCTTAACCCTTTGAGTGATACGGTGACGATTAGTTCGTGCGAGAAATGGGTTATTTAAATTTTATTTCTCCTCCGTATTTTAAAAAAAATGTCATCAGTTGGGGTTTTTTTTTTTAAATAAAATATATACAGAAATACTATATATATGGTCCCAAGCCTTTAGACCAGGTAACTAGTCATATCCTGTCAGTTTGGAAGCGAGCCAAACACCATTTGCTTTACTTCCGCCCTCCTACCCTGAAACTACAGATATGAAAAGCTACCTGGTCTCGCAAAATTCGAACCCGGGATCTTCTGATCAGGAAGATGCCACACTACCACTCGGCTAAGGCTTGCACAGAATAAAACTGTTAAATTAACTGCTCTTAGTTACTTTACAAAGCAACCATATTGCCTCCCTCGCCCCTTCAGGCAGATCGCAGTCGTTATAAGCGAATGAAAATACACTTTCGCTAAATCAGGTCGGCACTTTAAGGTATACTGTGGGAGAAAATTCCTGGCACTTTTGTGTAACGCATGCAAAAAAAAATGCCCGGCACTGAAAGGGTAAAATAACCTCTCAAATGTATATTGTGTTGGCCGTGCTACAATACATGATAAAAATAACAAGCCGTAAAATATTGTTTAAGGCTAAGAAAAAAATGAAATTAAAAGTTATTTTACTCCAATTGAATAACACAAAAAGCATGTTTTACTTTTGCCTTGCTATGTATCAATACCGACCTGTTTTTGTTTTTAAACTTTACGGAATGTAACAATCAATGGTATGACTAAAAATAACCGTACTGGCTTTCCTACAGACAAGAACGCGTGCCTCAAGGTCAAAAACATGCATCCCCTCTCCATCACTACCCACTGCTGACTCCTGAGTTGGGATGTGGTTTTTGTTCGTATTCGACCGTGCAACCTTAGCCTGTTGTAAAAATGCTTAGCGTTTTAAAGAAAATCTAATGTGAAATTCGAAAAATATACCACAAAAACTAATTCTATGTTAAAACAAGTAACGGTTATGAATCTTCACCACATACTCAGGTTTTTGAGTGGTTGAAAACGGTTCAAAGAAGGACGAGAGGAGATTGAAGACGACCCACGTACAGGATGATTAAACATTATAACGAAAGACGAAAGAGATTTGATCTGTAAAGAACGTCGTTTGATTATTTGCTGAGATCATAGGAATTGACAAAGGACTTGTTCAGCATATTTTGCATGAACATGAGGTGCAAGTGTATTACAAAATGGTGCCACACCTGGATAAAGGATCTAAACTCTTGGAAAAAATGATGAGTATTGGTTTTTTACTTATGTTCTGGTAACTGAGTGCCAATCAATGCAGTGGAGTGCCCAATTCACCAAGACAGACGAAAGCTTCAATAACCAAATCAAAATTCAAAGTAATGATGATTGCATTTCTTGACATCCGTGGGGTTGTGTACGTAACTTGGGTACCTGAAGGTCAAACTGTGAATTACGAGTACTACCTTGATCTCTAACTACTCTCCACGAATGAGTACAAAGAAGTAGTTACTCAGGTAGTTTAAACCTGAGTTGTGGAAAACAAGTCATGGGTTCTTCATCAAGGCAATGCCTCAGCCTATACTGTCAAGAAGTTTTTGGCCAAGCATGAGATCGCTTTGTTGGAACATCCATTATTCACCCGACTTTGTACCATGTGACCTTTTCTGTTCCCCAAGGTGAAATCAGTATTGAAAGCTGAAGGTGTGAAAGTAAAATCGACGGATACCATGTACATGCTTTCTGATGATGGCGTGGTGTAGCGATCATAGAAGGGGATAATGTTAATTAAAAATAAATAATTTTATAGCATTAAGTAATGACCTTTTATTTTCCTTTTTTTTATATTTTTATATTTAAAGTGCACCTTATTTCATGTGCTTTGTTTGTGACAAACAAAAAATTGGTTTCCTTTACTTTTATGTTATTGAGTTTTTAACAACCTTTCTGTAATTCGAAAAAAGCCTTTGTCTGATATGTGCTGGATTAGTGAGAGTCTGCTCTATATCCTATTACTTTAAATGAGCAATTCTTGTATCTTTGTATCTGTCGCGGATCTCAAAAACGGCACTAATGAATTCAAAGAAATTTTGTATTTAGTTGTAGTTTTGATTTTTAAGTACAACCATATAGTTGTATTTCGTGTAAAAACTACATTTTTTGAAAAATCTAATTTAAAAGTTGAAAATTTTAACATAGGGTCTTATGGGTTGCCACATTGGTTACAAAATAACAACGAAATAGTAAATAAAGCGATCAAAACAGCTGTTTATAAACAAGCCAATTTATTATACTGTTTTAGCACGTTGGAAATAGAGTGGAATAGAACTGAGATTGAGTATTATCCAAAATCAACTGTTCATTGAATAGTTTTTAATTACTGTTAAAAAACAAGCTAATTTATACTGTTTTAGCACGTTGGAATTAGAATAAATTGGGACTGATTTAACAATTTATTTTGTCAAAAAAAAAGGTAAACTTGGCAAAGATGGATAAATTCTAATAGTCAATTTTGTAATATAGGCCTGGCTCATTTCTGAAACATAGTATTGAGGTTATGTTAATCCTGCAATAATTTTTAGTATATTTAGACCTGGTTTCAAAACTTTCACTGACAGAAGATAGTAGAACTAGGACTAAAATCGTAATGAAAGCCTCTCACGTTTATAAAGCATGTATTTGAGGTTATAATTAATCTTGTAATTACCAGTACCGTACTGTTAATATATTTAAGCCTGGTTTCATAATTTTAAAGACCTATGTACAAACGAGCCAAAGATTAACGAGATTCTTTAGCAAATTTTCCAACTGCGAGCGAAGCGAAGCAACCATCTGAGGCGGGGTTGGGACGCGAAGCGTCCAGGGGCAGAGCCCCCCGTACTATATAATTTGCCATAGTAGCCAGTTTACATATATTTGCTAAAAAGATGTTTTCAAAACATAATTGCATTATTTTCCATTAATAAAAATATTGACAAAAAGTGCAATAAAAGTTTGTTTTAATGCTTAATTTTACTACTTGGATCATGTAAGACTTATGATGGTGGTCACAAGAGAGAGAAAAATGTAAATAGAAGTTGGATCTGTGACTTTAGTTATACAAATACAAGCTGTTGAGGAATACTGTAGGAATACCAATATTAATTTGTAATTGAGGGTATTTAATTGAGAAAATAAATTGTTAATTCATACCATTAGTTCATAAAATCAAATAAATATTGTTTTTATTAAATACATTTAAAGTAAAAGTAGTCCATACTAAGTATAGTTCTAATTGAAGGAAAAGAAATGAACAACAATGATAAGATTAACAGAATAAACTTTATTATGTGAATGTCTTGTCTTCCTGATATTTTCAGTAGGCCTACTACCACAGTTTTTGGTTATGGTAGGTTCAAACCTTGAACATTTGGTACTCATTTGAACCATTAAAAATACATAACAATGATTTTGTAAAATATTATTTTTTATCTCAGTCCTTATATATAGTATGTTACAATAGAATCATTGTACACAAACATAATTTACAAGTATTTAAACATAAACAGTGTTTTGATTGACATTTATTTTACATTAATACAAATAAAACGTTAATTATGCTACAAAATTAGTTGGAATACAAATGAAAAATTTAAATTTAAACTTAGTAAAACATATTAATACTCATTAGTGATAGTCGAGTTGTGCCAATCTTCAAAACAATTTCCGGGGCAGAGCGGTGGTTGCTTTTCGCAGGCCTTACAGCGCCAACAGGTTTGCTTTCTCTTTCTGTTATTCTTGAAACACTGACGGCACCGTAAAAAATATGATACCCTTTTCCATCCTGGAGGGTGTGGAATTTTTTCTGGATAGTGGTACTCTTCAACTGTTAGAATAAACTATATTAGGCATGAAAGGCATAGAGACTTTTCTGGAAGATTTTACATGCTATATCATTTCTTAAGAATAAGTGAGAAGAAACTTAAAAGTATAATTAATTTTGTAATATTTGGTCATTTGTAGATTTATTCATAATTACCCACAGAGTTCCTTTCAAAAATAAAATTTTGGAATACATGTTTTGCTAAAAAGAACTTTTCTGCTGCCAATATTGAAAATTAGATTATTTTAAAACTGAACTTAACTTACTACTTATTTACTCCTAATTTAATCAAAATTGTTTGGCAGTTCAATCACCTACAACCATTCAGTCCTAGTGATAATTTAACTCATGGTCTGGCCATGTTGTTTATGAATAATAATAACTATTATTGATTTGTATGAGTTTTTCAAAATATTCAAATTGTATAGCCTAGGCTACTATATTTTTTATATATGTATCAATAAACCAACTTCTTATATTCTTATTGTTTTGGTGTTCTCTTAGCTAAACTACTATTTCTTCTAACTCAAAATTACCTGTTTGAAAAATGTTATCTAGTGGAGAATAGAAATTCAGTTTTTTTTTTATATAACTGTGACAAGTAAGAGCTATACCATTATAGAGTGTGTGCATTTTACATTACCCAGTGCTGAAGCTAAAAGTTGTTATTCTACTTTAGGTATATTTTATTTTGACTTTATTTGAATTAAAGATCAAACAAAAAGACAAATTTGATCTATAATAAAGAGTACACCTGTTTCCAAAATAACACAATCATTGAAACAAAGACAACATGTGTGCCATTGAAAATCCATCTTCTTTTCACGATTTGTATTTTATTATTTACAAATAATATTCCATAAAGTAATATACCAGCCATATACTGTATATATTATTAAATATTAAAGTACAATATCTAAAAAATACAACAACAACATTCCATCCTCCAAGTTTTGCTGCCAAAGTGTGTATATTATTCGGAGTGTTATAGATAAAGTTTATTTCAACTTCAGGAGATAATGTGAATATTAAAAGAAACAAAAAAAGTGGACGTAAACATATATCCTGAAACACTTTCTTTCAGGTTGTCCGTCATTTTGAATATTTTCAATACCAAGATATAATCCAAAACAAACCTTTTTACAAAAATTAAAAGGTTTTTGAAACCACAAATTAATTGTATACGATTTTCAGCAAAATTTAGCATCAATATTTCAATTTGTTCTAGATATACAGGGTGGAACAAAGTTAGTGTTAAAAACTTCGGGAAATGGTTCTATGGGTCAAAATAAATAGAAAATCAAGAATAATATTTGTTCGAAAAACGCTTCATTTTCCAAATATCCGCCATTTTGTTTCTTTTACTAAATAATTAATATCTAGAGAACGGATTAACCGATTGAGTTCAAACTTGGCATGAAGTTTAACATAACAATGATCTATCTTAAGAAAAATAAACGATTATATCCAATCATGCGCTTTAAAATGGCGGCTATTTGAAAATGTCAGACCTAAATTACTCAAAAACAGTACATTTTAAGAAAAAATGTTAAGGTACCTTTTTTGTAGCCCTTTTAATTCATTATCGGATGATTTAACTTTCAAAACAATCGGATGAAGAATAATAGTTAAGTTAAAGATAATGATAGCAAATGTACATACAATATTGTAGTATTTACTGTGTGGATATTGCATAAACCAATTATTACACATAACTTAGCTTTATCCTTCATTCGATTGTTTTAACAGTTACACCAACCGATAGGGAATCAAAAGGGCTACAAAAAAAGTGTCTTGACATTTTTTGTTAAAATGTACGGTTTTTTACTAATTTAGGTTTGAAATATTCAAACCGCCGCCATTTTAAAATGCATGATTTAATATAATTGCTTATTTTTCTTAAGATAGAACATTGTTAGGTTACACTTCATGCAAAGTTTGAACTCAATCGGTTAAACCGTTCTCTAGATATTAATTATTTAGTAAAAGAAAAAATGGCGGATATTTGGAAAATGAAGCGTTTTTCAAAAAAATATTATTTTTTATATTCTATTTATTTTTCCCATAGAACCATTTCCCGAAGTTTTTAACACTAACTTTGTTCCACCCTGTATATCTTGTTATTGAAAAAATACAAAATGATGGATATACAAGCAAGTGTTATAGGACATAAATTTATTAAAAAAACGTTTTTATAACTCCCAGTCACAATACATTTTCACCTGGATTCGATACTGGGACCTTGAGCTTTGGAGTCGAGTCCCTCAACTACCTGGCCACCGACTTTAAGAGTGTATAGCCATTTTAATGTTGCTAGATAAAATAAAACCTGAACACAAAATATCACAACAAATATGTTTACTAAGTTCGTGTTTCAACGACAATGTCGCCATCCTCAGTGATGCACAGGCTACAGTAACCAAACTGTAACTTACTGTGACAGTTATAGTTTGGTTACTGTAGCCCATACATCACTGAGGATGGCAACATTGTCGTTGAAACGTGTTTGAAGTTAGTAAATGTATTTTTTGTGAGATTTTGTGTTCAGGTTTTATTTTATCTAGTTACTTTCTGACAAGGCAAGCTCAATAGTTATTTATTTTAATGTTGGTTTAAAGTTGCTACAAGATTTAGACTGATAACATGTTTTTGAAATATTCTTCCTTTTAGAGTAGTGTTGTTTCATTTTCTGACCAATTTGAGTCTCATTTCATTCATGTTGTTGGAGTCTTTTTGTATGTAAATTTTTTTTTTGTTATAGAACAAAATTGTGTGATGTTAACATTAAAACCAAATGAATAATTTGAAAGGATACTCTATATTTTCAAAATAGTGTTGTATTGAGCAAAAAACACAACCATCAAAATAAGGCTCTAAATATAGTGCTAACAGTGAACACAAAAAACTTCATTTTCAAGCCTAAAATATTGTATGATCATGAAAACTTACAGCATAATAACTAATTACTTCTAAAAACTAAAACCAGAAGCAATGAAAGCAGGTGAAAGAAGAAACAATCTAATGTGTTACGTATAAAATCATCTTTTATTAAAAAAAACAGGATACCAAACAGTTTGAACAAATCTTTAACATTCTTTCATAATTTGTTTTATGTTAATTTTATGTTTTAACGCCAGATGTCTCTCCAAGTGATACTTTCTGTAGAACTTATAATCGCACATTAAACAATAAAACTGTCTTTGTTTTCCACATTCGAACGTACTGTGCCTGTTGAGATTGCCCATGTTGGTATAAGACTTGCCGCAAGAGTTGCAAATAAATGGTCGTGTAATGGCTAGTTGTTTCTGATCTTGAAGAAGACTGTCCTCAAACAGAGGCCAAGGTGCTGAATAAAAAGTTCAATTTTATATTAGGCATAAATGTTATTTACAAACCTTTCCACATGGGCACAAGAGTGACGTCGACAAACATATGTGTGTGATATTGATATTCATGATTGTTGTTTTAATGTTCAAATCAATATAATACAGAAAGAAAATAATGATATAACTCAGAATGTTATTGTATGTTGTTTTGTTTGTGTAATGAATTTGATACACCTTATTTTACTCAACCAACACAACTATATTAATATAACGACACGATACTGTTTAATGGAATCTTTTTATTTTGTTTACTTGTATCCTCAATGTATGCATATTGAGCGATTCGTGCCCACTCACAGGCTTAGGCCCATGTGGGTATTTTTTGTTCCTTTATAATATATATATATGTAATTTATGTTTTATTTGTTTAATTAAGGAAATAAATTGATTGATTGATAATAATTAAAACCTATCTTTAAGAAGAAGAAGGGCATTTATCTTTTGCAGCAGTATGGCTGTTATATAGATTTTGTTCAATTTTATTAATACATCCATAGTATATTATATATTTAATCATGATTTAACTATAAACAAAATTAAACCGATTTTGATGAAAGTTTTACCAATACATTATTTACCAAAACAGACTTTGTTTATTCAGTCTTTTTGAAAATGGAACTGAAAATTTAGAACAAATCAAGATGGTTGGGATATTTGTAATGGATGAACAATGGCAGGGCCGTAACGATAGTTTATGAGGGAAATTCACGGCAAAGAAAAGGCTAGCCCAGAAATATGGAGGGATGACCTCAACTATTTGGGATTGACAGACTTGAGAAGGAGAGCATGGACTGTTGTTGTGAGGGACGCTAGGGATCCTTATGCTTTACGCTGTCTAAATTTTTTTAAATAAACCAAAACAGTATATGAAAGCTATATTGACAATGAAAAGAACTACAAAAATGTATATATATGTCCATTGGTTACAGTTTTCTTGTAATACCCAATTTAATTGAAAAAATTATCCAAATTTAAGAAAAATTTATATTTTGGCATTTTTTGTTCTGTAAGCTATCAAAACCATTAAAGATACGTAAAAAAAAATTTGGAAAACGGTTGACCCTAAAGGCCATCCCTGTAACTTCCCGCTAACTACACTATTTTTGGAAATTTTGAACTGCCATAACTTTTGAATGAATCAACCGATTTTTATGTGATTTGCGGCAATCGATGCAGTTTTTTAAGTCCATTAAAAGAATCAACAACAAAAATTTTTCAGATGAAAAGTTTTGGAGAAATTGAGGAAAAACACTTTTTTTTATTTTCTTTCGTTCACGATATCTCACGAACGAATTAACCGATTTTGACCGGACTGGTAGCGATCGACGTCGATTTTCAAGGTTAAAAGCTGATTAGATTTTGGAATTGATCGGTAAAGCTGTTTAAAAGTTATTCCAAAAAAACCTGATTTGAAAAATTTTTATTTCTTAGTTTTTTCGAAATTTCTCAGAACCTACCTGTCCGAATTAGTTGAAATTTTCTGGAAATCTAAGTTTGATGGAACTCTTTAGAACGCCGTTTGGTATTATCCAATCGGTTAAGCCGTTCAAAAGTTATAAGCGGGTCACATACTTACATACACACACACACACACACACACATACATACAGACAGGGTGACACCCTCTCGGGAGTGGTCAGGGAAGATTCCTAGGACCTCAAAACATCAAGATCTGATGAATACTCGATTTTCGAAAAACGGGGTGAAACCAATAACTTCCCGAAAATTTTCTTAGCGGGAAGTTAAAACTAAATATTTGGCAATAAAAAAATCAATGATAGCACAACTGTTATAATAGTTTGACCATAATCTTTTTCATCTTATCACGGAAACATTAGTAGAGCACTGTTAACCCTTGAGAACTCGCAGCGTGGTCTTTTCGACCGCACCTTTAGATATTTATGAATTCTGAATATTTGACCTTGAGAAAACTTCCCCTCTATCCCCTCTTTTCCTTTCCCAGTTAGTTAGGGATGCGAGACATGCAAAACTTTTAATTTAGTTGATGGCAAACAGTGCTTATAGTCCGGTTACTAAGCCCTTAATTGTTAATTTTTCGTATAAACAATCAATCATAATAAATAACTAATGAGCTTGACTTGTGAGAAAGTAACTTAGATAAAATAAAACCTGAACACAAAATCTCACAATAAATACGTTTACTAACCTCAAACGCGTTTCAACGACAATGTCGCCATCCTCAGTGATGCACGGGCTACAGTAACCAAACTATAACTAATCTATAACTATCTGTAGCCCGTGCATCACTGAGGATGGCGACATTGTCGTTGAAACGCGTTTGAGGTTAGTAAACGTATTTATTGTGAGATTTTGTGTTCAGGTTTTATTTTATCTAAACAATCAATCATTTGTAAAATGAATTTTTGGTATTTTATTTTAAATGTAAATAAGTTCTTTAATACTTTAAATTAAACTATAAAGTACAATTAATAAAGTAGTTATTTTGTCTTAGCACCTGGCTAATACAGTACGGTCTAAAACACTGCGCGTGAGTTCCAGTGTGACGACATACTGCGCGAGTTCTCAAGGGTTAAGGAAGCCAGCAGTATTAGTGTCATGAGATTCGCCATTTTACGATTGTATTAAAGAGAGTAAAGTTATAAATAAAATCAATAATTTTGCCCTAATGCGCACTAATCATTTTGATTGGAGAAAGGTTCCAACATCTATGTGTTGATCATATTATTTTTCACTGTCCAGGTTTAATGATTTCCTAGAAAATTTTAGTTTAAGTTGGATTAACACTGGCAAAAGCAGGAAGACTTTTTAGTATGATCAGTGATGGATTTACCACTAGGCCCTGGTCTACGGGCAAAGTAAACATTTTTTTTTTTTAATAACAAAGAAAATATTTATGATGAGTTAAAAAAAGTCTTAATGTAATCGTCCTACAGTTTAGTTTTGTATGTGATTATTGTTGATTAAAGTTTTGTGTAGTTTTTCAATGAGTTACAGCAGGAGTAGACAGTTACATAAAGTGTGTGGCTCGGGTCTATCGAAAGTCGCTGCTCGGACGAGTCGTACCACTAGCTGGGGCGCAACCGCAATGTTTACAGCAGTCATCCCAGCAGTGTCAACAATGACCCATAAACCAAAACCTAGTGGCGCAGAGTTAAAAAAAACGTGAAGAAAAAGATAAAAGAAATGAAGACGTTGTAAGCAAATTTCTAAAATAATGTCTTTTTTTCACGCGCTGCTGAAAGTGTAGTGGAGAGTGACAATATAAACAACAGTGAAAATTTACTGTTTGCCACTTCACGAGGAAGCTTGTTTGTCCGGCACAGGTTGTTTTTGAAAATAGATTTAGAAAGTGTGAGAACTGACATAGTTTTCAATTTGGATCGACCTTAATGGCATGTAAATGAACAACTACGAGGTTAGGTGTAAACTAGAGATTTTAAATATATAATAATATGATATTAATACGAGAGTCATTCAATAATTAAAGACACAAATTGGAGATAAACCGTTTATTTTTACAAAACAATGCTTTTTCTACTTTTCAACATAATCCCCTTGAACATTTATGCACTTGTTCCAATGGACCACAAGCTTTTTTATACCGGCTGTAAAGAACTCTCTATCTAGCTGTTTGAGCCAATTTCCCACAAACTTTTTGACGTCCTCGTTATCCTGAAACCTCTTCCCAAGTAATGCCTCCTTCAGTGTACCAAACAAATGGAAATCACTAGGTGCTAAATCGGGACTGTAAGGGGGATGAGGCAGTACTTCCCAGCCCATTTTGTCGATGGTTTCACTTGTTATTTGAGCAGTATGAGGACCTGCGTTGTCTTGCTGGAGAATCACACCTCTCTCTGAGATCCACGACGTTTCTATCTCATGGCTGGCTTCACTTTGTTCAAAAGCATATCCGAGTGGCATTGGCTGTTTATTGTACGCTGCTCTTTGAGATAATCACCAAAAACTGCACCGTCAATGTCCCAAAACACCGTCAACATGACTTTTCCTGCTGATGCTTGTGTTTTGAATTTTTTCCTGACAGGTGAGCTGGTGTGCTTCCACTCAATGCTCTGCTTTTTTGATTCTGGCTCATAATAATGAACCCAAGTTTCATCACAAGTTAAAATTTTGTTGAGGAAGTGCTCACCTTCTCTTTCATAAGGTTCCTTTAGCTCTGTGCACACTCTCAACCTTGTGTAGCCGCGTCAACTCCTTTGGGACCCATCTTGCACATGTTTTGCGTTACTTCAACTTGTTACAGATAATGTTATGAACTGTACCAACACTAACATGAACCATTTTAAATAAAATTTGCACAGTGACACGACAATCGGCACAAATAACATCATCAATTCGACTTTCAAGTGAGGGAGTTGAAACTTCAACTGGTCGGCCAGAATGGTGTTCGTCAGTCACCGAGTTTGTACCATTTTTGAACTTTTCTACTCACTTGTAAAAATTTGCACGATTCATACAACTTTCACCATACACTTTAGTCATTCTAGACTATATGTTCACTGGTTTTTGACCTTCAGCAGGTAAACAACGAATAACAGAATGTTGTTCAATTAATGTGGAATTTTCAAGTGGACTCGCCATCATTAAATGTATTTTTTAGGTTAGAAACACAACAATATTGATCCATCAGCTGGTCAAGGCTCATCCCCGTGATGCCAACCTAAAGCCATAAAAGTTCCAACTGTTTTTCTCCAGACCAATTTGTCTCTTTAATAATTATTGAATGACCCTCGTATAGTTGCAAAATAATATATGATTTGTATACTGCCAAAGATTTTTTTTTTTTAATTGTTGGACTGACCGCCAGCCTTCAATGGTACGATGAGAGGGCGGAAAAAACTCATGGGCCTAGGACCGTACAAACTTTAAATTTTAATATTTCTAGCAAAAGTGAACATATCTGTTGGTTCTTTAATCTACTTTATTGACCTACTTTGTAATACTCTGTGTTAAATTATTTGTTTAAATGAACTATGAAAACCTTCTGGTACAACCAAAGTAAATTTAGATTGGTTCAACTAATTTAAAACGATGCCTATTTCAAAAAAGCAGGTTGTATTTATGGTGCTTGAACAAATTCATTAATTATGTCAATTGATTTAGAAAGTATGTATAATCCTGTGAAAAATTTGAATAGTACTAAACAATTATGCAAATACAAGAGGTGGTTCCAAAATAATAAACAATAATAATTCTTTATAAAGTTTATTTAAAAAAATTTAGTTCACTTCAGCTAAATTTACAATTACAAATCGTATCTTATTCAAACAAAGGAACTGAAGACTTAGGATGCCGTCTTAACATATGGCTCTGAAGATGCACTTTTTGAAAAGCCCTGTAAGTACAAAACTGACAACAAAATGTTGGTTCCTTTCCACAATGTAAACTCGTGTGACGATTAAGATTCCCAGCACTTGAGTAATGTTTGCCACATTTATCACAAGAATATTTTATTTCTCCAATATCATGTAGCGATATATTTCCTGGGAGAATTTGTTGATCTGGAAAATTACGACAATAGCAAATTAAAGACAGTAGTTTCACTATTTGGTATATGTTATGTATTTTGTATATATTAATTTATCACCAATCGTGTATAAATCATGATGGGATAAAGATATTTTATACACATAATAATAAACATAAGGCATATACGGTACAGTACTTATAACTTAAACCAGGAGGAATGTTGTTTTGGCAATACTTTCTTAAGGTACGTTTACACTTGTACACATGTATGAGAACTTGTGTGAGATACTTGTTTGAGAAACAAGTGTGCAGTTTGAGTACACAAATTCACTATACTTGTTGAATCACATTAGAGCATTTACACTTGCACACAAGTTGATTTTAACATTGTATTTAACATCCCATACATTAGATGCCCTAATTTTCTCAATTAGTTGCAGTGTTGTTTCCCGACTCAAATTAGACAAGGTAACTTTGTTGAAAAAGATTAAAAGGAAATATTAACGTATTTGTACACAACACAATGAAACCTAACCTATAAAAAATTTTTTATAAATCAGCTTCTTGGGAAAAGCTTCAATAATCACCTCACACAAATCAATGTTCAAACAAAATTTTGTTCACTTAAAATTTAAAATGTATGAGGAAATGTTTTTGAAATGAGTTTTGAGTGAGCAAATGTTTCTGGATTTGTTAATTCAACAAGAATCTCACACAAGTTCTCATACATGTTATCTATATCTCTAACATAAGTGCAAAGAGGACTAGAAGATGTGACACTACTCTTGCTATACCTTTGTACCGGACTATGAAATATAATAAATCATTTACTGTGTCCGCTTGCCGTCTGTGGAATTCGCTACCAGATGCAATTAAGTCTGCTGACGGCTGTGTCCAGTTTTCAAAGCTATTGATGTGTGGATGATGCATCCCAGTTTTGAGGCGTACATTAGAAGTGTTTATTGCTAAGTTGTATGAATGTTTAATTATGATTGTAATACGTATTAACCTGTTTGTATTAATTGCTGTTAATGTTTTCATAAATTGCATAAGCTACATTTATTATTATTTGTTGTCTGTTAAAGTACTATTTATTTTTGTATATGTTTTTAATTTTGTATTGGGGTTAGGTGGAAGAGAGGACTGAATAGTCCTAACCTCGAAAAAAAAAAAAAAAAATAAAATAAATAAATAAAGTCAATATCTATCTATCTACTTACCTATACATGTGTATAAGTGTAAACATACCGTCTTGAAAACTACATATCAATTCTTATTAAAGCCCTTTCAAATTATAGGCCTACCCCACACGACAGTGGGGTTGATTTATTTCTTGAGGTACAAGACTTTTTCTCCCTAAAATTTAAAAGAGGCTAAATATTTTTCAAGTTCCAACTGTTTGAAAATAAATGTCCCACATTTTAGCCAGAAATCTTTATTCTTTTAGGGTTTCGTTTGTTCTTTTTAAGGTACAGAGTCCTAAAGAGAATAACAATTTTTAACTTCAAAGTATAAAGAAATTATTGTAATGGATCCAAAAATAGAAATCATATGTTTCATATAAATTCATTTCATACCTAGGGCGCAAAATTGAGTTTGTCGCACAAAGTTTATTGAGGGTGACAAAGTCAACTTTGCACCCGTAATACACACAATGTTTTTCCTACAGCTACATTTTAAATTAGTGTTTTAGTTTTGAAAAAGATCTGTTTTTCAGAGGTTAATTCCACAACAATCAAAATTTTCAGAACATCCTACATCAGCTGTTTACTTTGCGCCCTATGGTGCAAAGTAAACAGCTGGAGTGCGGTAAAATAAAACTAGGAGGTGTAATACTTGTTGCTGAACACATGTAGTTTAGTTTGCACACTGCTGTGAGTGTAGGAACTAGCTGTAGTTGTAGGAAAAAATATTTATATGTTTCAAAGACCATACAGTATTTTAATCTATTTTTAAAAAGACTAGTGGCTTGTAGGGGCAAATGCCTCTATTTATTATGAAACAAACTTTAATATTTTGTATAGTAATTTTATTTTTTAAATACAAATTAAAAGTAATATAATTCAAGTTCATATTAAAACTACACAATAAAATAAATAAAACCAAACTAAATTGCTGGGCTATAATTTTTATTAAAAAACAAAACAGCCAGGCTGTTATTTACCTTTTAAAACCAAACTAACCAGCTGGGCTTTAATTTTTATAGAAAAACAAACAAAACAACTGGGCTGTTATTTACCTTTTAAAACCAAACTAACCAGCTGGGCCTTAATTTTTATATAAAAACAATCAAAATAGCTGGGCTTTTGAATTTGAAAGTAAAACAAAATAGTCAAAGCAGTTTTTCACGCTTTTTTTGGGTTATATTGCCTAAATTAAAAATCTAAAGCCTGTTTGCACATCTGCACACACAGACGCGTGTTTTAATGTATAATATGTGGGGGTAAATCTTAAAACAAAAAAAGCCTTATCGATTGCAAAGTTTACATGTAGCGTATTAATAATATAGATGTGTATATCTAAAAACCAATTGATAGGGAATTAAATTTGATAAAAAAAGTTATTCTTGACATTTTTAGAGAAGCGCTACCGGTAATTTCATCGTTATTTCCGTTTAAAAGTTTTAAACGGCCGCCATTTTGAAAATATTTAAGGAAGTCAACATAACTCTTTTCCCATGTAGGTAATACTAATAAAAAGAGTTGATACCGGTACAAATTTGGTATTATTTCGTTAAGTAATTTTTTAATTAAAAAAATGCATTTGGTCACAATAGGACAACTGAAATGTTTTTAGACAAATAACAGTGATTTGGTGTTTATTTTGGACCCTGGAACAATCTAATAAAATAGCCTAGGTGACAAGAGTTATGAAATATCCTATAGAAATTCAGCATAGCCTGAAACGTTTGGTGACCATATGGAACCTATTTTTGGAGATCTGCCGGGCTGATTTTCGTGTGGTTTGTTTTAAATGAAAGAAAATATTGTCATTATTATAAAAAAATTATAAAATGTCATTTTTATTTCATTGTTATATTTTACAGTTCACTTTTTTTTTTTTCTTTTTTTTTTTTTGTAAATTACAACCTTATTAATATCTATTTCTGGAGATCTACAGGGCCGATTTCTGTGCGGTTTGTTTTAAATGAAAAAATGTTATTATCATCAAAAAATTATGAAATGTCATTTTTATATCATCGTTATATTTATTAGGTTACTTTTAGAAGTTTTTGGTTTTAAAACCATATCTATATTATTAATACGCTACAAGGAAACTTTGCAATCGATAAGGCTTTTTTCTTTTAAGATTTACCCCCCACAAATTATGCATTAAAACACGCGTCTGTGTGTGCAGATGTGCAAACTTGCTTTAGATTTTTAATTTAGGCAATATAACACGAAAAAATCGTGAAAAACTGCTTTGACTATTTGTTTTAATTTAAAATTCAAAAGCCCAGCTGTTTTGTTTGTTTTTAAATAGAAATTAAGGCCCAGCTGGTTTTAAAGACATACATTGCAATGAAAAACAGCTGAGTATGATTTGTAAACAAACAAAAATTTTAAGGTTATGTGTATAGGTTTTTAATTTGTGTTTAAAAAAATAAAATTACTATACAAGATATTAAAGTTTGTTTCAATATTAATAGGGGCATTTGCCCCTACAAGCCACTAGTTGTTATTTATTTCCCGAACAACTGCAGTGCGATTGTCGTGCGGTTTATTTTAAATGAAAGAAAATGTTATCATTATTATAAAAAAATGATGGAAATGTATTTTTATTTCGTTATATTTATAAGGAACGATTTGAGGTTTTTCGGTTTTAGGTTGCAATTCTATTGATACCTATTTCTGGAGATTCATTTTGCTCTAGGACTTTTGTCCTAGGAGGCTTTTTTACCTAGTTTTCTATATTTTTAATGTTTAAAGAGTCAAGTTTGCAATGAGATTAAATGTTTTTTGAATTACTGTAAAACCAATGAAGAACCATTACAAATATTACATTTTATAGCTATCATATCGAGTTAAAACCAGGAAAAAAGATTGACATAACAAATTAAAAATGTTTTATTAAAAAAAAACTTACAAATTATAAAACACACAAATTTCAGTTCCTGCTTTAGTTTAAACTTAAGCAAAATGTTTACGAGCAACATGGCTCTGTAAATGCACTTTTTGAAATGCTCTGTAAGTACAAAACTGGCACGCAAAGAGAGGTTCCTTTCCGCACTCAAAAGTCTGATGTCTCATTAGTGTGTCCTTGCGAATGTACGCTTTCCCACAAGTGGTACAGGTAAACTCTCTTATGCGATCTTTAGTGCAACGATTTGAAATTGGTTTCAAGAGCTGGTGAAAATCTAGAAATCAATAAATTTAGTAAGAAATCAAAATCTTAGAAGTTTATAGCTATACAGACACTTGTGAGATGTTGCTTAAATTTAGGTCATTATAGGACACTTTAAATTGAATGAAACTAAGAATATGTTCAGGAAAGGACAGAAAGAGTTTAGGTTTAAGGAAAACGGTGGATATAGAAGAACAAGATTTGGATAACAAAATTCACAATTTAATTTAATTATATACCATGATTGTTCTATTGGTGATTCAATTGTTACAACTGACATATGCGTCTAATAATTGAAATATTAAATGTTTTTGGATTGAAAGTTATGAAGATATAGCAACAAAAATAGTCCTAGATTTGGTTTTAAAATCACTTTGGCATAGTATCTATTCCTCCCTCAACCCTTATAATTGCTGGCAACGTTTTTCATCTCAGCAAAGAAAATTTACTTCTGACGGTTCTAAAATGTGTAACGTCTGAAGTAAAGGCATATCCTCTACTTATGTGTTCTTATTAAAGTGGCTAAGGAATTTGAACGGATTAACAGTTTTATGTTTTTAACTATAGTTTAAAAATTGAAGCCTACATTTTACATGGGTATAAAAACAGAGAGCAAATGTAAAATATGGAACTGATGTTAATGTTTGATAACTTACAGTTCTTTAAAGTAAAACCTTTATTTTAAAAAAGGGATCATTTACCGATTTACCATGCTTGTACAGTTGTCAAAGAATAAAAAATTCTTTATGTTGAGTTTACATAATTTTAGAAATTTAACCCTTAAGAAGACTTAACCGATAAAAATGTGTGAAATTTTTTATTTAAATGATTACATTTCATAAACAGTTAAAAAAATACTGATTAAACAGTTGTTAGTCACTGATTTAAAATAAACGGTATCAGTTAACTCACACAAACTTTCTCCCAACTTACTGTAGTCAAAATAATATTGTTTTCAATCATTTTATTTATTACTTTTTAGAACAAAACAAAAAAATAATATTCTACCTACATCAATCGTATAAAAAAATTATTGTCCTAGGCGGGATTCGATCGCGCGACCTTTGAATTACTGGCCGTGATCGCTACCATGGTGCTACCCCGTGCGGCCGCCGCCGCGATGCTAGATTGACAACATAAACTTGTTTATTTTTAAACATTTCCCCATAATTATAAAACGCCGAAGTTTTGATAAAAGCGGGTGGTGTCATTTTGTTTGGCATCTTAAGCACTATAAATACTGAAAATTTGATCAAAATCGTTAGAGCCGTTTTTGAGAAATTTGCATTTTTGTCGGTTTTTATTGGTTTTTAGGGATAAATTACCCTTAAAAATTAAAAATTCCAAAAAATGAAAAAAAACGCCTGGAGATATTAGGGTTTAGTACCTACATACCAAATTTCATGAAAATCGGACCAATAGTGTCCTCTCTGGTCGTGTATACATACTGACAGACTGACAGACAGACACCACTCTAAAAACACTTTTTTGGGTTCAGGAAGCACCAAAACAAAAAATTCCACTAAAAATATTTTTGGGTTCAGGGAGCACCAACACAGATAATTGCACTAAACCATTTTTTGGGGTTCTGGGAGCACCAAAACAGATAATTCAACTGGAAATACAAATTCGAACATTTTTACGAAAACAATACTTTCTCCATATACTACGTATAGGGTGGAGAAAGTAAAACAAATTAAACATAAACAACTTGCTAATAATATACATCCAACGCAGGCTACTTGATATTATAAATAACTTTCTGTTACCTTGACATACTAATGGAAAAAAAATGAAGGCTAATTTGAAATAGTTTTTAGACAAAATTCCTCTATTTTTATTGTACCTTGTTAAATCGAAGTCATTTCATGTTCTTCTCGTAAATTACTGAATCCTATCAATTTACCAATACAGTAGAAGCCCTCTTAACCGGTCTGGTCAGTTACGAGTTTGGCCGGTTGATCCGAGGTTCCCGTAAAACATAGATGTTTGTTCAAAAATAACCTACAATACATATTTCATGAATAACCAAGCAAATAAGATGTTATTGCTACTCATTTTATTTTATGTACTGTACATACATAAGTAAACAAACCCCAACAAATTAAACATTTTAACTTTCAGTAAAGGTTCCGACAAAGCAACAGACGAAGAAAGAGAAACAAAGGTTGCCGCTTTGTTAATTGATTCTAAGAAAAAATACAGTTGCCGCGGAAGCAAGATTTGATTCCCCTCTTGCTTCCGCGGCAACTGTATTTTTTCTTTGAATCAATTGACAAAGCGGCATCCTTTGTTTCTTTTTTACGCCCCTCCTCCCATGTTCCCCTGCCGCACACCTAACGTTGCGTCACCCCGCTTTATTTTCTAGGAAGTGTCCGTCAAACAATCAATGTTTGAGACTTCGGCCAGTTAATATATTTGACTCTATTGTTCCTTGGGATAGGCCGGTTAATCCGAGGACCAGTTCATCCGAGGCCGGTTAAGAGGGGTTCTACTGTATCTGTAAAACATACACTCAAATTTCCCCAGGTAATGTACGAGTTAACATCAGTATGACAATCTGATCAATGTTTCTTCAAGTTTTAACAAGACAGAGGGGTTTTAAGAAATCAAAACAAATGTTATTCTAATCCTCTTTTTCCAAAATAAATTAGCGTCAAAATGTTAAAACTTAAGAAACATTTGTAATCTTAATAATTTGGTTGCATCACAATTCATAATCTTCATATTAGGCTAAATTAAATTTTATTAAAATTACTTAAATAAATGTCAGGCCTGATTCAGATATCTATTAAATTTTAATCCAACAATGAAATTATTACAAACATGAAAACTATAAAAGTCATTAAAAGTTAACATCTGAAACAACAGTGAAAAGATATTTATTGAAAGGCAATATTTCTAGATTACATTATGCACCTTACAAAATTTAATTTAGCAGCAATCTTTCAATTTACAATATCTCTGTAGTATTCCTTGTGCTTGGACACAATATGTTTTTGCATGTCACTCTTATGGAAAGCTTTGTATCCACATTCAGCGGGACAACTCACTGTCCGTTCTTTGCCACACTCATATTTAACATGTCGGGTTAGTGTCTGTTTCCACGAATACGTTTTGTAACAGCTTGGGCACTGATATGATTCTCCGCTTTTGTTTTCCCTCCCAAATAATATCTCACCTATAGCATTCACAGTTGAACTTGTACTTTTAAAAGGCATATCTGAAATAAAAATACAACTTATGTTATACATTAATTGAATAAACTTGTACTTTATTAAGTTTAAGGTTATAATCAATTTGTAGTATAGTGTTTTTTTATGAAATGTATTGATATTACATTTCAAACTTTGATGTTTGCCATAGTTTGAAAATTAGTTGAAAATATATTTGTTTTTCCATTGTTGTAATTAGGATGAGAGAATAATTTAAAGGCTCTTGAAATACAATAGAATAATTGGTTTGTGTACAAATTGTGTTACAATGTAAATAATGTTTGAATCCAAATGAATGTAAAGCATATTACACAATCACTCAATCAAACTAATTAATTAGAGTAGGCCTATACGAATAAGATTTTGTTTTAATTTTACATATGTTTGTTATATTAATAACGAAAATGTAAGTTACCGTACTAGTTTTGTAGAAATGTTTTATATCTTAGAGTACACCTACGGTACCATATATATATATAAGCAATTGATACAATAAAATATTCCATCCAATTAAGTTCATAATCACTTGCTGTCAAAAACATATATTTTAGTATACACTAGGCTATATTTATATGAATAACCAAACAAAATTGTTGACTTAAAAATCTAGCAAATTTCTGCATAGTAAAGTAAAGAAAATTGCTAGAATAGATTATATAAATAAGGACATGATCAATATAAAACAATCCAATTTTCTTAAAAAATAGAAAACAAAATTCATGTAGGCTACGGTATTCATTCAAATACCTAGGCTACTACAAGAGAAAACTTTAATTTTCTCCATTCTTTCTGATATCAAAATCCAATGTGCTGAATAAATTTTTATGCATAAAGACTTTATTTGTGCCATTTTATTTTCATTTACTTAATGGCTATGAATTTTAGCTACCTTTCATGAAGTTTAAAAAATGAAATTACTTTTTTTATTAATGGCAAAAACGTATGACATTATCTTATTATCATCTATTATTCTTAAACCCAGATGTGAAATAAAAGAATATCTAGTTAAACTTGTTATGTAAAAAGTTATGGGAGGTTAAAGTAACTAACTGAGAAAAGAAGTATTTCATAAATTCTGAATAGAAACTTGTATACTCACCGACTAGTAGTCAAAAATATCTTTGCCAAGTTGATTGAAGCAAAATAGTTAACAAAAGTTAGTAGTTGTGGTTATAACCTGGTTGGTGGAACATGTATTATGACACCTTCTATAATAATCACCCATATGTTCAATCAATTGTTGATTTAAATATTTTACCATATGTTTAGTTAATAAAACAAATACTATAGAATAATAGAAAGTTGTCTAGATATAGCTTGTTTCTATTCAAGTTATTGAAATTTATTAAACAGCTAGTGGACCCAGCAATACTTCCCCATTGCTTGATTTAATTTAAAGGGTAGTAAAGTTATTCCATTTCATTACATTGACTCGAATTACAAAATGCTTTTTATGCCACTTAAGAATATACTACACAAATTTAGATTTATAGTTTTTGAACCTTTATATATAATACAGTAAACATTTTGTTTGCTTTTACCTAATCTAAAAAACTGATAGTTGTAAAGAATTGTAAAAAAAGCAAATAAACGTGTTTTGGTTCATTGTAGGCTTAACCTAAAATTATGTTCAGTTTTTTATCCAACTCAGCTGTTTTATATATAATATGTAACAACCAATGTTTGAATTGAATTAAAATATAGTAAGCATTTTTAGTTGATTTTTGTTTTTGTAAGCTTTAAGTTGGTCAATCTAAACTAAAAAAGCTGTTTGTTTTGAAGAATAATAATAAATTATAAATGCTTAGTAAAGTTGCTATGGTAATAAATGTAAACAAACATGTGTTACTAAGCATTTTATTAGAACAGCTATTTTTGTGAGTTATGGTCTTGAATTCAAAGAAAAAACGATGTTCAGTTTTTCCCGAATTTGAACATTTTTCGGGAAACTTTTCAAATGTTTTTTCCATATAAACCTAATTCGGGCTATTACGATCATTTTAAAACAAAAAGTAGCCAAATTGATCCAGCCGTTCTCAAGTGATGCGCTTACCAACGAACAGCATTTCATTTTTTTAAAATTGTTTTATTCTTGTTTATATTTGAGAAATATATTCAAGTTGTTAAATGTAAAATACTTTAGCTCAACATTTTATTAAACAAATAATTTAGGATTACTAGAATTGGCACACATTAAATAGTTCGATCACGGTCGAATCACTGACGTGAGTTCGAATTTCCAAAATTAAGTTTATATGTTTTAAGGTTTCAACCAACCATTTGGGAAATTATCTACTCATGAAGGCGTTGAATGTGCTTTTTACCTATGTGTATGAAAATAGTAGAATTTTTTCACCTAAGCCTCCAGCTTCGACTCTCGCACTCCTTCGTTCCACTCGCAGCAGAAAAACTTGCTTTGCAAGTTTACCCCCTTCACTTCGCTCGCAGCGTACAAACTCGGCCATCGGCCTTGATTTTGGGAGAAAAAAGCGAGCTAAAAGGTCGTGAAAAAAACTAAATGTGTAGGATAATATGCTAAATTATTTTTTTTATATAATACCATAAAAATATTTCATTCTAGTACGAAAAATCTAAAAAATAATTACTTCCGGTCAAAAACCGTGCTTCAGGTTGTTGGATTTTTTTGGCTAACGAACTCGTCCAAGCGACTTAGACAACTAGCATGTGTACCAAATTGAACGTAAAACGCGGCCGCTACAGTGTGAACACACACATATATATATACAATTTTTAATGACACCCCAAAACGTATTCTGGG
This sequence comes from Philaenus spumarius, assembly GCA_018207615.1. NCBI lineage: Eukaryota > Metazoa > Arthropoda > Insecta > Hemiptera > Aphrophoridae > Philaenus > Philaenus spumarius. The sequence goes on from JAGFPH010002771.1 coordinate 129,395, forward strand.
GACCATGATCGGTGCTCATTTAATACTCCCGGCCTTAGGTCTTACCATAAGGGTTACTGCAATTGCTCATCTTTCCTATGGAAATTAAATTCGCTTAAGAAGAAAATATTTCCTCTCTTTGACTGTACTGTATTTTATCACTTCACAAGATGTAGGCCTACTGTTGTCTTGTTCCTTAACATTTTTTAGTCATGCAATTTAGGCTAATGAAGACAAGAGAGAAGTATATTAGACTTGAATCTATGCACCAACTCTGCTGACCTCAGATATACTGTTCAACTGCCTCTACAGTGATAAGTGATCTAGTATTTTATATGATTTAAGTGCTATTATAACAATGCAGCTATATTTATAAGGCAAGTATTAATCACACTATATCTATGCCCTTCAATGGCAAAAAAGGTATGATTGTAAATTTATTAAAAGTCAAATTTAGTTTAATCTCTCCCAATTTATACACACTCAGAATATTAATTGTTGATAGCCTTAGAACTACTGTACATATTATATATATATATATATATATATATATATATAATTTATTTGTTGTCAATTGTAGTCTCTAGTTTTACTTTACCTTTTTTGTGGCTACATGTTTCACTGCCACAGGCAGCATCATCAGACCAGCTATCTATGTCCACTCAAACACTTATACATTCATAACACTTAACATATTTTTTCGAACATTGGTAGTACACATCACTCAAATATAATATATCAAAACAATAATAATTTAACTTTTCACTTGTGAGATACCTCATTCTATATCAAAGCCCACTGAAGAATACCGTTGAGGGACGGGCTTGTGTACACCGAGATCTTGAACGCTCCAATCGCCGTAGTGCGACGTAGTCACGTTCTTCCCACGCTTCTAACTGACTGAGACTGACTCAACACATTTATAATTCTTTAAACTGTGCAATCAAGCCTCGAGCGTAAATATCAGGAGTGTTCGAGGCTAGTAGATATGGCAACGCTGCGCGCCCATCCTATTAGCCGCCTCGCAACGGTATTCTTTAGTGGACTTTTGATATAGTATGTCATTTCCTACAAGATTCTTTGAACAATTCTTTTATTGGATTATTAAATTTCCATAACTTCTGGGTACAGATGATCCAAAATTCTTTGTGGTCTTGATGAATACAAGAATAGGTAAATAATTTCAATATTATTAAATATTAGTTAGTGTCCTGCTCTGCAGTTATACCCAAGAAGTGAGGTAAAATTTGTGTTGTGATAGCACTAACATATGTTGAGGGTTGTATGTGAAACAAGTGTTTTGTTGCAGTAGAAATTAAAACAACAACCAGTCAGCCATTACTAACGCAATACTATACTAAAGACCACTAAAGAGTACCGTTGCGTGGCGGCCAATAGGATGGGCACGCAGCGTTGCCATATCTACTAGTCTCGAACACTCATGGTATTTACCGTTCAAGGTTTGAGCGCACAGTTTAAATAATTATAAATGCGTTGAGTCAGCCGTGTTCAGTTAGAAGAGTGGGAAGAACGTGAAAACATCACACTAAGGCGATTGGAGCGTTCAAGGTCTCGGTGTTCACAAGCCCGTCCCTCAACGGTATTCTTTCGTGGTCTTTACTGTAGGTAGAGAGTGTACAACAATGGCAAAGGTTGTATTATTTTTCAACTGTAAGGGAGAGGACTATCACAAATCACATTTTTAGCAAATTTCCATAGAAAAGATGAGCTATACAGTGTCTCTTATGGTGAGACCTAAGGTCAAGAGTAGTTAATGAGCACCGTCCATGGTACCCAGAACACACTTTGTCATTCAAAAATTTATATATATAATGTGGATGATGTGTTTGGTATTACAAAAAAAATTACTTGATGGATAATGTAATTTTCATACCAAGTATGCAGAACCTTAGAAAGAGCTTTGTCCTTACATCTGCAACATTAAAAGGGCGTGTGGCTAGAGATACATGAATTGCAAAATGAACCATTAGGTATGTATTAGCAGTTGAAAACATACTGATTCCCATCATAATAAATGACAAATGCAAATAAGGTACGAGTCAAAATATACCAAAATTTTGAATCATGTAGAAGCAGATATATATTCCTGGACAGTGTATCTTTAGCTACAAGCCAACATATGATATCATTCATGGTGACAGACATTGGGGCTTGAAATTGCACATAGAACCTTGGAAAACTTTCAGATCCAAAAGCTGGAATCGATAATCAAAAAATATTTGTTTTCATTCTACATTTAGACAAACGAAACCAAAAGAAGACAGTGCATCACTTTACTACATTTCAGGTTTCTAAAATCTATAACCATTTCACAGGTTGATTGATTTGTCACGTCCACTATACTCCCGACTTCATAAACTTAAATAAGTGTTTGATGTATTTTTTTATAAAGTGGCATATGAGTCAATTGTGTAATTAATTATGGTTGTTACTGTTTACACAGTAAATGCATTACCTAAATTTTCTCTCCTGGATTAACTCTAAATTTTCTTTAATAATTAAACTAAATTTGTTACGTAAATTTTGGTTTGTTGCATTTTTTTTAAATTTATGTTCTTTTAACATAATTCATATCATATTTCCTATTTATTAGTATGATTATTATAGTTTAAATAAATGTTAATATTATTTTAGCTTTAGATAATTTACAATTAAATATATTTAAAACATTATATGTATGTTTTCAAATTGATTTCATATTGTTAGTATTATTTTAACTATAGATTGATATAGAACGTTAAGCCGATGCTACGAACATCTTCCAACGTTGGACATTTAATGGTTTGTTACATCGTGTGGCCGTTGTTCAAATCCAATGGTGAGCGTGGAACGTTCGCATTTGACCATGTTCCTGCCGATGTCAGTATTCTTGCACCGAATCAAAGGAATGCCTCCAATGTTTGAAGGAATAAATACACGACTCATTCATATGAAGCACTATTTACTTTCCATTCCCGCCAACGACCCGACCTGTTTAGGTTTATCTTTGTGTTTAGTTTTTAATCAGTAATATTACTATAGTAAAGACCACGAAAGAATACCGTTGAGGGGCGGGCTTGTGTACACCGAGACCTTGAACGCTCCAATCGCCTTAGTGCGATGTTGTCACGTTCTTCCCACGCTTCTAACTGAACGCGGCTGACTCAACGCATTTATAATTCTTTAAACTGTGCGCTCAAGCCTCGAGCGGTAAATACCAGGAGTGTTCGAGACTAGCAGATATGGCAACGCTGCACGCCAAACCTACTGGCCACCACGCAACAGTATTCTTTAGTGGTCTCTAATATATTTAGTTAAATAACCAAAATGGCGGCTAGAAGGAAAACGTAGCATTCTGGACCTATGATTATTGGAGTGTTTTTACTGTAGGCCTAAATGTTGCAATAAACATGTAGGTGAATTGTTAGTTAATATCTTTTAAACATCCTGTATATTGTGTTTCAAAGCGAAGTATACAATTTATGTATCGATACTAATAACACTCTAACCAGCAGCGATTCCAATTCAGGGTTAAGATTAAGTTTAGATGTATTAATTGTTATGATTACTAATCTTTTATTGTTAGCATAATGGTGATGTGTTGTTTCCATGTTTCTATTTCTCAAAACTATTGTTTCAATTTTTACTTTCTTCCCCTATACCATAGTATATGGAGAAAGTATTGTATTCGTCAAAATTTTCGAGTTTGAGTTTTTGGTGGAAATATCCGTTTTGGGTCCCCCTGAACCTAAAAAAGTGGTTTTCGGAGTGATGTCTGTGTGTGTGTCTGTATGTGTGTCTGTGTGGATGTTATCAGACCTAGAGCCTAAACCAGTCGTCCGATTTTGATGAAATTTGGTATGGAGGTACTAATCCACGGTATCTCCAGGCGTTTTTTTCATTTTTGTGAATTTTTTATTTTTAAGGGTAATTTTCCTATAAAAACCCATAAAATATCGGAAAAATTAACTTTTCTCAAAAACGGCTCTAACGATTTTGATTAAAATTTTACAGTTTATTTGGGACCTAAAGTACTATAAACTGTAAAATTTTAATCAAAATCGTTCGAGCCGTTATGGATTTTTATGGAAAAATGACTGTTAAAAATAAAAAAAATCACAATAAATTGGTAATAGTATTTTTTTATTAAGTTTCTATAATGAGGGAGAAAGTATGTGTCAGTTTCCTGATACCGTTTATTTGTAAACACTTTTATTGCTCTTTCTCTGTTCTACTATACAAACTTTAAATAATGGATTAGTGATTAGACCTTTTAAATAATATCCACCGCAATGTTAGTTTGTTGTTTGGTAGTATTTTGACAATATTGGGAATGATTGTAGCCTAATTTATTTGTACCGTATTGAAAATTTATTAGTATCAAAATTAAATGCATCTACTGGTAGAAACTCATAAAACATTCTGTATAGCTGTAATACAATAACAAGTTTGTTACATTTAAATTTAACGACGCAATTAATTATTAATTAATACGTTAATTAAAAGTAGGTAGTAAAGAATAGTTTTAGTCTATTTTACTATTACTGACAGCAGAAGTTATTGCACTCTTTAAGAACAAAAATATGAAATAATATTAGTTTGAACAAAATCATTGTTTCTTCTGTTTAGTGTGTTTTTTGATTTGTTGGTTTAGAAAATGTGTTGTTAATTAAGTTTAGTGGTCGAAAAGTATCAAATTTAAATATGCTGATGTTTTCAGAGACATATATAGTATTGTACAAAACTATAAGGTTGTTTGTTCTCTCTCGCTCCCACAGCAACATAACTTCTCCAGACATACTTATGTAGTTCTGCATTTCTATGCACATAGAAAGGCATTATTATACTTTTCAGTCATGTTTTTTCACTAGTCAAGTTCTAGTTTTTTTTAAACAAGAACTTTTATTGATGACCCTGTAAAGCTAATGCACTAAAAAACTTATGCTATATTTACATTATTTAGAACCACCTCTTTAATTTGATGTTTTATAAAATAAAACAACAAATCATTCCAACAATAAGACAAAATTTCAATGACTAAGTGTACACAGTGCTCACAAAAGCATAGAAAACACATCAGGAACAGGAATAAATTTAAGCTCTCTCATAGATTACTAAATCTGCAAAGATAAATACTTAAACTCGTGGTAATTACCTTTAATTTCACTTTAACTATAAGTGAGCCTTATTTCATATTAAAGCAAGGTAGAACACCTTGAACACACTTTTAACTAAATGACCCCATTCACCAACAGAT